>PVJL010005143.1:0-113996 GCA_004026885.1 Lyroderma lyra
ACAATTCATCCCCAAGAGCAAGTGCAAAGGATTTGGGCCCCAAACACACAGCCGCTCCATCCTCACTCACTGAGAGGCATCTCTCCACTGCCTTCAGGCCGAGTGAGGGAAGAAACGGAGAGGCCGTGAACTAACCAAGTGCCCAGTCTCTCCCAGGGGAGCAAAACAACAGGAGTGGAGAAGAACTTTCCCCTCTCCCAACCCCAACTAACCTTGACTCCAAATACACCTATTTTCACATTCATTCTATAAAGATTCCAAATTTGGCCACAAGTGCTGAGTCCACCAGGTCAAGGTTAATGGTTAGAAGACACAGCAGATAGCATCACACTCGAGTCAACAAAATAGCCAGAAGCCCAGGCAGTTTAATCAATTTACTCATTTTTCCATCAGTTTGGGGACCCACAATACTACTGAACAGTAATATACCTAAGAAAATAAAAACTACACAGTAATACTTTCGATCACCTGCCGTCAACCCAGCTTTGAGCGTGCGGCTTACTCTGCAGCCTCCCAGCCAGTTTGCTCCAAGATTTGGCCCAGAGCTCTTGCAGCCACCGAGCTGCCAGTGAAAGTAAGGGCCTTGCCTTTGTCTACAGAGGTCACATAGGATAGCCCTCTCTTAAGTATTTGAGATCTGCTGCTTACAAATCATTCTTTTCCTGGATGGTTAAAGGGCCTTAGAAGCCATGCTCTCTGGCTGGTGAAGTCAGGTAAGGAAGGCAGGTGGAGAGCGAAGAAGAGACCCTGAACATTGTTTAAGAAGACTTCTTCAAGATGCCAAAAAAGAAAAATTCTAAAGGTATTTTTCCCTGCTCTCTTGGGCTGCTGGGAGCAGAGCTTCTGTGGAGGGGTTAAGGATCATTTACCACTTGGCCAAAACAGAGAAAAAAACTCAAATATAAATGTTTGAAGGTTTGGTCTTTCAGGTGCCTGCCTTTTGAACTCAAAGGAAAAAAAGTAAAGGGGTAGGGTGAAGAGAAAGGCCCGTAAAACTACTAAGTAATTTTTTTTTCTGCTTTCCCTCTCCCCTTGCAGAGCAAACTCTTATGTTACATCCCAGCCTGAATAAATCCTCAGGGCTAAATGATAAATCAAGGATTGTAATGGAAATCACTGTTGACCTTTAAAAGGGCACTGTCTTTATATTTTCACACTGTGCTGTTTGAAATGTCGACTCAGAATCAGGAAAATAATATGCCATCGATTTCTCTCCATACCTCTTATAACAGAGTTTGAAATTGACCTGGAAAGCATTGGTATGGGTTTTCTCATTACAGTTTCAACATCATTGAAAATGGTGATTAATGATTCAGTCTTGGGAACAGCGTTGTTAGACCTTGTAATTACTTAGTGAATCGTGTCCAAACAGCAACTAGCTTGCCCTGCTCATACCACCTCCCAGAAGGGGGTGTATTTTAACCCTCATGCAGGGAAACTTTGTGGTTCTTGATTAAAAGCCTGGACAAGATGGGAATATTTTTCCCCTGTATTACTGTTTGTCTTGCTTACTGTCTTCTCCTGGTCCAATTACTCCTCTTTTATTTCTCCTCCCATTTTTTACTGTATCAGGACTCTCTGACAATATGTTAGCTCTAGTTTTTCATTCTTTCTTCTTTTTATTTCTAATTTTCCTATTTTTCCTCTCATTTCTCTCTCTCTCTCTCTCTCTCTCTCGTCCCTCTAGTTCATTGGTCCTTTTGATTCCTTTTTGCTTTCCTAGAAAAATGTTATTGAAAGATGTCCATAGATCTTCAGTTAAGCATGGAAGCTGGTGAACATGACCTCTCTTCACCATAAAAAAAAAAGTAAATAGGTAGAAATGATTATTATTTTTTTCTGTAGAAAAGTTTTAGAAAGCTTTCAGATGATGTGTCCTTCAGCTGAATTGTTTGTTCTGAGGGATCTGTTATAACTACTCTGCAGAAGCAGGAGGGACACACACACACACACACACACACACACACACACACTCAATATTTGGTTTGGATGTCAAGACTGACAATGCCACATATATACCAAAAGACCATGAAAAGGCTTATTCTTCACATAATTGAGCTTATCAGAAGAGAGCAGGGCAGGCCTCCCAATCAGATCCAAAGTAGCTTCAGAACACAAGGAATGGCGGCTGACTTGGGATATGTGTTGCAGACAGGGGATGGGCCCAGAGTAAGGGTTCCCGCATGCTGACAAGGGCTTGTGTGCTTGTAATCTCCCACCCATACTGAAGAATGGACCACCCTGGCTTTCTCACCAGCTTTCCTACATGTGGGGCAGAAGGGGAGAGGAGGAAATGAGGCTTAAAAGCTGTCACCTATCAGACAGCAAAAAATGGAGTCAGGCTCCTTGCAATATCTCTTGCAATATAACGAAAAAGCAGGTTGACAGTCTTAGACCTAAACCACAACTGGGGAAGCACAGGGAAAGAGGGAGAGGGAGTTCTGCAGAGAATCTCTGGGGAGAACCTTGGAAAAGAGAAGCATCTCCCAGGTGTGGTGCCATCATTCATGCATGCAAGCTCTTTGGCCAAAGGACACACGAGAACCTAATATCTTACCCAAGTTCAAAAGCAAAGAAGAAAAGTTCACCCTGCCTTTAGATGAAGTACTTGACTGCCTACAAGATGGATTTTAAATTCACAAACAGTGTTCTCAGGCCCAAAAGCTCATCTGTCTCAGAGACACCCTCGCATCAGACACCCTTAATAAGCCCTCCTTTAAATTCTGGGGTGAAAGTTTCCCAAAAGGTTTATAATAGCACTGAAGAAACAACATATCTTTTGGACCTGGATTCAAGTTATTCTCTTTTGCCACTTGTGTGACGTTGTGAAACATTCTCATTCCTGAGCCCCAGCCTCTGCTTCCCTACAATGGGGATAAATAATACCTACTTCCTTTCATTGATTCTAAAATGTACTCTTCATTGCATTTTAGCATCTCTGAAAACTTGATATCACCAAGAGCTTCTTACAAATTCTAATTGGCACCTTTTCATCTTAGTGGTGCATAAAATAATGATGCATCTTATGATCTAGGTCATCTTAGATTAATGAAGCACAGTCCTTCACAGAGCTTAGAAAATGCAAATGTAAAAACATTTTATTCGCTATAAGCTCTATATAAATGTGTTATGTACCTCTTTGGGACTCAGTTTTCTGATATGTAAAATTGAGATAATAATAGTACTAACTAGATGGAGTTGTAGTAAGGATCAAGTAACTCAACACCTATAAAGTATTTAAAACAGTGTAAGGCTCAGGGCGGGAAACTTTAGTATTATCATTATTCCAAGACCTTTGCTAACGCATGTTAACACAAGTTGGTTATGGATTGATTTCCCAAATACCGAATGTTCTGTCGGTGCCAGCAGGGCTCTGGAGTCAAACTCAATGTTCTGAACCCTGGCTCTGTCACTTACTAGCTCTGGGTAATTTCCAGAGTTTCATTCAATCTCCTCTTTAGCATCTGTGTGAGAATTACACACCTGCTTCATCATGGTTCCTGGCAAGCGGACGTCCTCAATATATGCTAGTTATCATTTTTAGTAAGGGATTCTGCTTTGAAGAAGTATCTGGTCTACTAGGTTTAAAGATGGCCCAGAGAGAGAGAATTACCATACCATGTGTGAAGGGTGGCCCCTCTTCACACACTGCCCTTGCATAAGTCCCATCGATATCCACCAGTCAAAGACCATCCAGGAACACACCTGAGGTCAGTTAGAGTTGGAGTCAATCCCTGCCGCAGGGACATCTCACACCATGAGGAACCATGAAGAAACAGAGTATCAGGAAGGGCTTGTTCCAGAAGTTGGGTCTGTGTTAGCTGATTTGGGAGAGGGCTTAAAGGAAGTGAATTGGGAGCTGTCGGAAAGTAGGGAAATTTAATAATTACCTTAATTTTTATCTGGTGGGCAGAAAGAAAGAAGCAGAGCTAGAGTTGTCATTGAAGAAGCAGTAGTCACTCCTGTTAGCCAGAAGAGGCGGGTGTTTGGTCATTTCTGGGGTTGTGTGGTGTCTTCATCTTGATTTAGGCACAATTACTGAGTGGTCTTGTTTCTGTTTTGTTCCAACATATTCATGAAAGTCCTCATCTGATGTTGATACTTGTGAAATTGCTATGGTCACCAAGGAAACAGCACTGACCCAAATGGTAACAAGTAAGTCAGCTACTAGCTATCAGCTGTAGGGTGACCAACTGCCCCAGTTTGCCTGGGACTGAGGAGACCCCAGAATGAGGGACTGGAACACAGGACTTTCAGTTCAAACATGGAGAAGGTCATGGGCAAAGAGGGATATGCTGCTCACCTTGGCCTGTAAATTACTTAGTCTATATTTTATTTATTGACTCATTTGTCTGCATCTGAGGATATGCTTTGGAGGCAAAGTCCCAGCTCTGTCATTTACTGGCCACATGGCCTTGAGCCAATCACTCAATGTCTCTGAGTCTCAGTTTCCTCGTCTCTGAAATGAGGTTGGTACATACTTTATGTGAAGGCTTAATAAGATAATGGCATTTTCAACATCACCCTGCACATCATAGGCACTCCACTGATATTGTTTCCTGTTCCTCCCCTAACTCCTGCCTCTACCCCATTCCATATCAGCTTTGCACCATTTCATGCAATAGCCTTGGATTAACAATTGTATCTCATTAACATTATTTTCATAACTTTTAACAAGGTCCCAAGTGCCAATAAACACTTAAGATTTTATTTTAATTGTATTATTGCTGTCTCTTATTCTTCTCTTTGGTACTCCCACTATTTCTGTGTGTGAGTGTGAGTGTGTGTGTATGTGTGTGTGTGGTGGTGGTGGTGGTGATTCCCTGATGGGGAATCGAACCCAGACTGCAACATTAAGAGTGCCAAAGCCTAGCCACTACACCACCAGGGAAACCTAGCCACTACACCACCAGGGAACACACACACACACACACACACACAATTTCTTATGCTTCTCTATTCTCTTTTCCTGCAGGAAACTTAGACATATAAGTAAAGAAAATAATAACAAACTCTGCATTTCTAGAATACCATTTACAAAATGGCTTCCACATACACACACCAAAAAAAAAAAAGAAAAAATGCAAAGCAAGTATTATTATTATTCTCCAGGAGATTACTCCCTAATTACTCTCTAGTATTACTCTCCTACAGATTAGCAAACCAGGACTTGGAGAAGCTGTGTACCAGATTCAAGATCACATGACTAGTAAAGAAAAAGAACAAACCTTCTGAGTCTCTGCTCTGCTCTAAAACAACTTTCCCTGGGGGCTCAAAACTGGATGCGAGTACATGCCCATTCCTTACATAACAGGGCCCCTGGATTGGGCCTCTTGACCGGCTGTAGATATTGAGACAAGCAGCTGCCATCTGTAATTTTCCGTGCTATCTCCCAGAGTCTACAGCCTAATTTCACTTTAAGTCCAGCATGGGTCTTGCCAGACCCATGAGAAAATCCTATTCGAGTGGGAATCACTGAAATCCGATTCACAGCTCTCTCTCCGCTGGGTCTTCCTCTGACTATCAGTTCGACCTTGGCAGTTGGGCTCTGTTGGGACTGGATAATTCTAATTTCCTTTGACTTGCGATCCCCTTCACTATTGATTGCTCCAAGAAGAGATGACAAATGGACTCGCAATTGTCACTTTTTGGAAACCTTTAAACGTCACAGCCTAAGCAGAAATTACAAATAGAGTTTGGCATTTATCTCTGACTAGTTCCAAAGTATTTCCCCATCTGGAGTTCTTCCATGGAAAAAGTATTTGCAGTATGCAGATGGAGTGGGGCTGGAGGGGACCCAGGAATGCAAGACCAACCACAGTCTGAGCGTTACTAACTGAAGTGTGTGAACGCAGGATAGCTTTCCAGCGTAACCGAAGCCAGTGGAATTTGTGAAGCAAAAAGAGGCTAAGATTTAGCCAGCTGACTCATGTTCAAATATTAGTCCCCATCTCAGAGGGTGGGTTGCCACCTGCTACACACCCAGTCTCTCCAAGTTTGTGTTCTCCTTTGAAACTAGAAAACAGTGATGCCTGTCCTACTCTTCTCTTTAGAGAGGCCCTAAGCGAATAGACATAAAAGCGCTTTAGAAACTGGAAATCGCTGGACAAGCAGAGGCTGTTAATATTACAGTGCAGCTTTCTGAAGTTTTCAATATGTTTTTCAGACACAGATTCAGTATGCATTGCAATTCTTTCTGGTCTTTGTTCTTTCTTCCAGTTCTTTTGATCTCCAAGCACAAGTTTAAAGTAGCCAAAAAGGAAGTCTGCTTTTGTTTCATAACTCACACAGTTATTCAAACGAGTAGGTGGTATTCCAACCCAAAATGATAGTCCAAGAAAGCTTAAGTCCTTGAAAGAAGAAAAAAAAACACTGCTCAAAATTTTTGGGGGGTTTTGTTTGTTTGTTTGTTTCTCCAATTTGGAAGGAAATTTTACACTTTGCTTCAGAAGAAAAGAGAAAAACAACAGGAAATAAAAACTTGAGAATTGGAAAGGAAAATTGTCTCTCACACACTCAACGATGATTGAAAAAAGGTTACATTTATAACGCTAATTGGTAATGTTGAGTCAAGCAGAAGTGAGGTCACAGCATAGAGAGATAAGATAGTCAAAGAGATGCCCCAAGTATTTGCAAATTATTGCTAAGCAAAGATAAATTTGCTCATCACATCTCAAGTCATAGTTCTAAGTAGATTCTTATCTTTGTCTAGGGTTTTGTCCCAGGAAAGAGAGATTCTTAGAAAATACAACTCATCTGTTCTTTACATCTTAATAATATTTCTCTTTCACCCGCACAGCGTTTAACATGTTCTGGGAACTCACTATGGAAATAATCCACAAAAGACTGAGACTAGGAAAAGTCCAGAAACATGTTTCTCTCTCTATGTGCTGTCCTTCCACACTGGCCCTGCTTCTGTTCACAGAACCCCATTGTTATACGTTTCCAGCAGAATTTTTTGGTTTTAAAATTTTCCATTTCAACAAGATGATTGCTAGATGAGCCTATCCATAAACAGGTGGCAGGCAGGACATGTGCGTACATACTGACCACATAGCACAGAATCCTTCTACAGCACTAACCAGCCCAGATGCAATGGAATCTGGATTTGGCAGTTGAATCTTGGACTCACTTCAGAAGACTTAATTTTAGGAAATACCAAAGGTCCTCACCACTGTGCAGCAGTTTTGCATTCAAGCCATGCTTCAGCCTGAGAGGGTGCAATGTAGAAAGACAAAACTGGGTGTCAGAAATCGGAAACTTTTCTAAGCGGCCACAAGAGGGCCTCACTGTTCAGACGGACGTTATATTCCAGGCTGCAGTTCTAGTCCTCGAAGCAGGGTGGTGGACACAAAGGTGTATTTTAAAGATTGCCACTGAAATCGCGATTAGGAAGTGACAGCTTTCCTGTTATTCTCCAGATTCTTCACCTACGTTACCTACAACAACGTAGGTATTGAGTCGCCAGTGGGAAAACGTAGAATATTATGCGATGTTTAACTCCACTGTACATCCAAAATGTTTCTATTTAACACTAATAAATACTTTTGTTAGATTTCTCTTGCAGAAAAAGAATTTTTACATAGAACTTTAACCTTTCCTATGTCTATAATTTTATCTCTCTCTCTTTTTTTTTTTTTTTTTTTTTTTTTTTTTTTTTTTTTTTTTTTTTTTTTTTTTTTTTTTTTTTTTTTTTTTTTTTTTTTTTTTTTTTTTTTTTTTTGGTCTTTTCTTCTCTATTTTCCCAAGATTTTCTTGACAAAGATACTGGTTTTTCAGTGAATCAGCTCTTAGATGAATGCATCAGTTCTACAGTGTTTCTGTTTTCAAGGTCAAAAGATTCCAGTTAATAGTTTACTTAATATTTCACTCTTACTACTGCTTTCTTTAAGTTGCTTTCTTAGATTGACTGCTTGCTTGTTGAATAATGAATTCCCCTGAGAATATCAATTAGCTTCTAAACACAGCTTTGGCATCATCACAGTATTCTCATTTTTCATATTTTCTAAACAGTCTATAACTGTCATTTTTAATTTCCACTTTAAACCGGAAATTGTTTAAATAAGTTTTCTCTTTTTTCCCATTTCTAACTGCATGTGAAGTTTTATTTAAAATGTGTCTATTAATTTTGCACCATTTCTTTCCCTTCACCCACTCCCAAGCTATATATAATACAATATCATACCACTTATTGTAATAACACTACATTAGAAAATATTTTTTAATAATATTGTCACGTTAAAATTTTTTAACACTCAGTTTTTTAAGTGTCTACAATTAGTCACCGAGTTTTACTTTATTTACTAATTTCAGCATTTCCCACCAACACTTTAATACTCTTCCATTTTGAGGTACGTTTTGGTCATCTGGACCACATCTTTAAGAAACTTCTTGTCAAAATGGCATAGGAAGGATTTATTTTTAGGTTCTTTCCTCTGCTCCTTTGCACAAAAAATAAAATACAAAAAAAGAAAAACTTGCAGCCATGTTCAAAACCAAAATGAACATATGCTCAAAACTGGAACAGAAATGCAAAGCAGTAAATGTGGTGAGTGGGGGAACTGCAGGCCCACTGGGCTCCAGGTCAGAAGCAATCTGAGGTAGCCAGGAATTCAGCTTCTGTGGAGTAACAGGCCAGGTTGTTATTAATAATATTAATAACTAGCATAGCACAGTCACCAACCAGTGAGAATGGATGTGGCAACCAAGTGGAACCAACCCTGGCTGTAAAACAAACAATAGGGCCACTCCAGAGCATCCGGGGCTGACTGCTGCCCCTACCAACAAGAATAGGAGTACCCCACTGGAGGCTGGGCTCCTGGCTTGAAAATAGGGGCTGAGGTAAGGTTCCACAGATCTAGAAAGAAGGTGGAAGATAGCTGCTACCAATTGCTACTGGCAACCATGGCTTCTGTGCTACTGCAAGCTTAGGAAGACGTGCCTCAGCCTCTCCCCATGGGTTCCAGCAAGTCATCCAAGGGTTCAGTAAACTGTGATATCCCCAACATCACTGTGGAGCAGGAGCACCAAGCAACCAATACAAGACCTAGAGATTCCATGGACCAGGTAGAGACAAACCTCAAAATTGCTAGAATTGGGAGTGGAGGGGACCAGAGAAAGAAAATGGACATAATAATAAAGAAATAAAATCTTCCATTTAAGAAAGGCCTGCAAACTAAAATCCAGAACACAGGAAGAAAACTAATATTAAGAAAGACAACCGACACTGTCACAATCACTATTACAAGAAAATAAAAAGGAAAGACTTCAAATTTTTTTAAAATAAATATATTTTAGTATCTTCAAAGAGATAAAAAGACAAATAGTCAGTTTAAAAAGAATGAAATTATGAACCAAAAAGGGAAGAAGTAAAACAGATTGATAAAGAAAAGAAAATATCAACAAATAATTTTTTCAAGAAAGCTCTATACGTGGTATATTTCACAAGCCCTAAATGTCAACCTGTTGTGTTTACACCTGAAAAACAACTAGACTGAGTATAAAATTCTCAAGACATATTTTTTATCCCCTGCATATGTAGCCATTCTCCATTTCCTTCTGCCATTTATCTTTGCAGAAAGAAGGCTAAGGCCAATCTGTATATTTTACTTTAATAGATTGCTAGGAAGCAGGAAAGGTTGTCAAGATGCATCTGAGTTCCTTTATCTTTGCAATTCAAAAAGTTATCTGAGTGTTTTGGGATATGGTTTTCTTTTCATTAATTTTGCTGGTAAATACTGAATCCTGAGGTTCCCTGGTGGTGTAGTAGCTAGGCTTCGGCATTGTCAACGCCACAGCCTGGGTTCGATTCCCAGCCAGGGAACTACCAAAAAAAATACACACACACACACACACACACACACACACATAAAATCTTTTTCTTGTATACTTTCATCTGGTTATTGCTTCTGTATTAACCAGTGTTCAGTTGCAGAAAACATAACCCACAAGTTTAAGCAGAGAGAGATTAATTATGTTTATAAATAAAATATTAAATAATATTCTAAATCACCAGGAGAACTGGAAAAACAGACTTCAGAAAGCTGCACTGTCCAATACAAGAGCCACAAGTGGCTACTGAATACTTAAAATGTGGCTAGTCTCTAATGAGATAAGGTTTAGTACAAAAAAAAATGTAATATCCTGACCACATATGGATATAATGCTTTAGTGGGCTAAATAAAATATATTATTAAAATTAATGTCACCTATTCTTTATACCTCTTTAACTGCAGCAACAAGAAATTTTTTAATTGCATATGGGTGCTACATTACATTTCTATAGAACCTTCCATGAGTGACTCCCAAAGGGCATATCTGAGAACTGGGCTGCCAATGGAGCCCCTGCTCCAGGCCCAGTCAGGGAGCGTAGGCTCAGGAGGCTGCCTGCCAAGACAGGAGCCTCTGTTACACATGACAGCTCCAGAACTCTGCAGCCTCTGCCCCCATCAGGAAGCTGGTTGCTGAATTGGAAAGCTGCCTCTGGAGTTGTCTCTGTCATAATCAGCACCAGCTAATTGGATACCCCACGACCTCCCTCTCCCCCACATGCATCAGTTCTAAATCCAATCTCACTTGAGTGCCATATCTTGGCAGAACCTAAATCACATCCAAAGCTGTAGGCATGCTGGGAAGGGTGGGTTTTGGCTTTCCAGACTTTGCACAATGCTAGAGGATCAGAATGCATTTGGAGCAACCCGACCTACAGCCCCCAGCACAGCTCCTATTACGTTCGCTCTTGTTCCTTCATTGCAAACACAAATGCTTCTTGGATTGTATCATTTTATGTCTAAAATGTGTTTCCATTATCCTTCTCTGCATTCTAGGAAAAACTTGTAAAGTTTCTTTTCAATAGTACCCCTTCTGTTTTTTGCAGTATCAGTTTGACTTCTTCATACTTTCAATTAGGATTTTAATTCTCCTATAAATACTAGTTTCCTTGTAATTCTGTAATGAATGGTGCAAAAATGAAAGTTATGGAAATGCATAGCTAGGAGTCTCAATCAAGACAAAGAATGGTATTCTTTTTCCTTTTTCAGCAGTAATTTCTCCCCTATACCCCATGTTTTGTTTCATTTTATTGTTTGCTTATCTTTGGAAGGAGATTAATCCTTAATTAGCATTTGCGAAATATGTATTGTCCCACTCTCTGTCCACCATCAATGCCTTCAAACCAAAGACCATCAGTGACAGAGTGAACAAGTTGGATTTGTCACAAGTTGCAGTGGGAGAGACCACAAGCAATGGGGAGGCATGGGGCGTCTCAGGAGGAGAAACGATTTGTTATAGGATTTTGGTTGTATGATTTGGTACACTGGGCACTATCAGATAGCAGTGACAATTTTATAATGAGTATCTCAATAACTCTTATATACAGGGAAGGAAGACTACAGCAAGGCTGAAGATATACTTGGCAAAAAAAAAAAAAAAAAAAAGCCATCACTTATTTTAGCTGACAAAGGATGTTTGGCATTTTGTAACTTGGACAGTGTTCATGTGCTGTCTGTGCTCAGACATAATTACCAAGTGCTCTTGTTTGGGCTTTGAGGCATTATGGTCATGGAGTGCCATTGTCTGACGCTGGTGTTCTTTGGAGTTTGTTACGTCCAATCATATCAAGGCTTAGCTGCAAGTTCCCAGCTAGCCTACAGCAATACCAAGGGCTAGTTCCTGGATGTCAGTGACTGCTGTTCTCTTTCACCACTTAGATGCTAGTATAATTCTACTCTGAAATCCACCACTGGAAGGAAAGCTGCTGTTGTTGACTGCTTCCTGGCCCGATTCCCAGGATCAAGCATCTAGTATCATTCTATCTACATTGCTGGTTCTCTCACTCACCAAACAAAAGCAACACGTTCTAGCTTGAACTTACACTAGAGTTTGTCTCCAAGATGAAGTGGACCAGCACCGATCCCTTTGTCCTTCTTGCCATTTACTCATCTCTGGGAATTACAGACTCTGAGATTGTGAAGAAAGAGAGAGGTATCCTTGGGAACAGTGAGGAGAAGAGGGCTCTAGCCCCTGCTCCAGCGATACCCAAACAGGACAGATAAGGTCAAAACATACCCTGCATTTCAAACCAGGGCACAGACAATAGAAGACTTACAAAAGGGTTTGAAAATTGTTTTTCAACAAAAATCCTTGCTCTATTTCAGGCTACATTGTGTTTCTCAATCATTTTCATTTGCTGCTCAATAAATGAAGGTCTCCTAGATTCTGCCAATACATTGAGAATTTGTTCTAGTTTTTGCAAATGCATTACCCTCTTTTTTATATAAGATATATTAGGAGACTCTAGGCAGGCACCATTTTTAATTGGAATCTTGTCAACCCAAGCTTGTACTGAAAAACACACTTACTTTGTCCAGCTTTCAACCTTAGAATAAGGCCTGCAGATTAGTTAATAGTGTTGTATCAGTGTTAATTTCCTAGTTTTGATTATTCTACTATGGTTATATAAGATGTTAACATTAGGGGAAGATAGAGAAAGGGTATATGGAAACTCTGAATTATTTTTGCAACTTTTATGTATTTGTAACCTTATTTCAAAATAGAAACTTTTTAAAAATTAAATAGTAATATCAAAAGCTTCAGAAAAACAAAGAGTCCGTAACACCAAAGTTCTAGAGAATATTCTGTTGCTCACCTATCCCTCAGGCCTGGCCTCCCTGGAATTTATCTAAATATATTATTTATTTACTCAGTTTATCAAATGGGCTAAACTCGGGAGTGTACAAAGAAAAAAGTTTTCTTTTTCTCTAAACATGCTCTGTCACCCCTCCTCTCTGGGCAACATCTCAGGCACATCTCATAGATCTTTAAGTTACATTCAAGAATTAAATTCATTAAAAAGTCCTATTTAAAATTTCAACCACACACCCAATTCAAAGTCGTCCTGCACCACCACCACCATACCTCTAGCTCTAACTGACCTGTGGCATTGTGACTACAGTCTCATAGCACGGAAAGGATTAGAGGTAAAGGAGCAAATTTATCTTTTGTGGTAGGTGCTGTTATAATACAGTAGAGAGTAGACCAGGGCCTTAATGTAGGAATAACCCATACGACTCTCTCCAATGGGATGCATTTGTGGGGCTTTCAAAGGTTCAATGTGGGGATCACCTGGCTGAAAGCTCCCTTCAAATCCAATACACTCTCCCTCTTCCCACAGAAGTTTCTTACAAATCTCTCAGCTCCTGCTCACAAACATACTACATAGCACCTTATTGCTGGGGTCACTTCACCCCATAGGCAATGCCCCTGGTTCAAGGCCAGCGATCTTCCAGTATAACTCCTAAGAAACACATAGCTTCACCATTGCAAATCCTGGTGGTGCAAGACATCTCTCACTGCTGCCTCTTCACTCACTTGGGGTTCAATAAGCAGGGGAACAAGCACTAGTTTCCATTAATTTCTATACTTAAATTTCAGAAAACCCATAAGCATTTCTCTATGAATTCTCTCACATTGCTCTATTCCAAATTCCAAGGCACCACTGGAACCCCAGTTCTCTCAAGGCCATCCTCATAAGAAAAAGGGAGATGCCACAACACTGTATACTGCCCCAAATACTCTTCAATCTCTGTTCTCCTGCATCAGCTGGAGATGTGTGATGGAAGTTGATAATCACTGTACCAATTTTGTGGTCTTTTCACAATTCTGCATGGCTATATCTAATGCTAGTACCCCATTCAGAAACCTGGGGATACTTATCACCTTTTGTTCTCAGTCTTGGGGCCTCAGATGAAAGTTCAAGACACCATGAAAAGTCCCATTTGATATCCTGTTACACTTAAAGCACACCATGACGCCTTCCGTATAACCCTCAGTCCTCATCAGGGCTATCTACAGACTACACAATGGGAAACAGAGAAGCTGTGACTATTGGCAGAGTCCTGCGTCTGGGCTGCTGAGATAAGACTTTTGGAAAGATTCAAACCACAGGCTTTTGCAATAGTTACACAATCACTTCTGGCCCACCTCATATTGAATGCATTCCAGAAAACTCAACATTCCTTAGGAGGCTATCATATAACTAAAGTAGAAAGGGTTGCAATTGATGTGTAGAAATGCCTTTGGGGGTCAAAAATATATCATCAGCCATTAGAAAAGGTGAAATGCTTCCCCTGGTGACAACATTGGTGGACCTTGAGATCATCATGCTAAGTGAAATAAACCAGACAGAAAAAATCAAGAACCGGGAGTTGCCTGGTGGTGTCGTGGCTTAAGGCTTCGGTGCTGGCACTGTCAATGCTGCGGCCTGGGTTCTTTACCCAGCCAGGGAACTACCCACATACTACAAAAAAAAAAAAAACAAAAAACAAAAACCAAGAACCATATGACTTCACTCATATGTGGTATAAAACTGAAAGCAACAAAGAAATAAAAACTCATGGCCACAGTCAATAGTTTAGTGGTTACCTGAAGATGAGGAGGAAGGAAGATGGGAGAGGAGAGTGGGGGAGTGAAATATATGGTAATGGAAAGAGATTTTATATATATATATATATATATATATATATATATATATATATATATATGGAGAGAGAGAGAGAGAGAGAGAAGAAATTACTTAATTAGGAGAGGATAGCTTTATATAATTAAAGGGAGTAAGGGTCCTTAAATAAGGTGGACACATGAAGACATCCACCTCTAGCCCATATACTGACAAAGTTGTCAGTCCAGTAGTACAAAAAAGTACCCTGCCATCCTAAACTATGTGGGAAAAGCTTCCAAAAAAGCAATGGAGAGAATGGAGGTAGAGATTTCCTGCCAAGAGTAGGACTGCATCTCACCTCCCTCTCAACCAATGATAAGAGGCAGAAGCCAGTAGACATAGGGAGAAAAATCTGGGAGAGGGTATATTTATTTTCTCCTGTTGCCATAATGAATTATCACCAGTGTTGAGCCTTAAAACACAAATGTATTATCTTATAATCTATAGGGCAGAAGTCGAGTAGGTGTCTCACCAGACTAAAATCAAGGTGTCATCAAGCTGAGTTCATTTTTTGGAGGATCCAGAGAATAATCCATTCCCTGCCCATTTAGGCTGTTGGCAAATTTCAGTTTCTTGTCATTGTAGGCATTGGGTTCCCATTTTCTTGCTATAGCTAAGGACCATTCCAGCTCTAGAAGTCACCGCATTCCTTGTCTTATGGCCTTCTTCTTCCACCTTTAAGAAGCAATGGTAGGGAACCTTCTTCTAGTGTCTCATGTCTTGACCCCTTCCTCTATCATCTCATCTCTGTCACTGATCACAGTCAAGATAGGGGCTCCACTCATAAAGACTCAAGTGGTTAGCTGATTAGATTATGCCTGCCCAGATAATCCAGGATAATCTCCCCGATCTCAAGGTCCATAACCTCAATGACACCTGCCATGTGAGGCAACATATTCACAGCTCCCAGGGATTAAGGAATGCATGGGGGGGCTGGGGGGGGGGGGCTTACTCCTCCTACCAAAAAGGGTTTACCCTCTGTGTTCCCTGAAGTTTAGGAAGCACAGAGACCGATTTTAGCCTGATTCTTACTTAGGATAGTGCAAAGGGAAGAGGTTGGCTGGAGCTATCTAAAATGGAGAGTGAAGAGAGAACACTGCATCTCCTAATTTTAGAAAGGCAACATGCCAAGTTACTTGCAGGCCAAATGGTTAAAGCTGCAAAGGATAGCCCGTTAGAGCTTTCTTTAAAGTACCCTACCCAAGAACACTGCCCACCAGGGTGCAGGCTGTCTCAACAGAAAGAGATTATAAGGTGTGAACTGCTGGAGTAGGGTTCAGGGTATATCAAAAGAGGTCAGCAAGAGAGTGCCTCACCCATGTCAGGAAATGTTGTAATGTCAAACATCTCCAATAGGCAGTCCCCAAAGAACCCACAAATGCTTCCTACTTGCAAAATGGTCAGTATTTAGATATTTGCCATGCAATGGGTTTTCACAGGCTAGCACCAACTAGGTTAAAAAAAAATGCATCTCAACTTCTAGACCCTCCCCCTGCTAACCCTGGAGCAACAGGCAAATAGGGGCAAAAGATGGAGAGAGAAAGAAAGAAAAGGCAGACCTTGCCTCCCTTCTTTCCCACTTCAAGTCTCTGGGAGAATATGGAAGGAGAGCTTTTAACCAGATATGGGCTGGAATTTTTAATAACTTAAACTGTCCTATCCCCAGTGTCAAGAAAATACAAAAGCTTGAGATACCATCCAGAAGCTTGGAATGGAGTTTACTTGAAGGCAGTGGTGAGAAAGAATAGAGTGGTTTCCTTCTGGCACAGCATCCAAAGCCAACATATTCAATATACAAATCACATTTGTGGGAGCCCATCTAGGATCCTTTAAGAGCCTGGATATCACCCAACAGATGTGTACTTGCTCAACAAAAATCAGTAGACACAAAGAGAACCACCAGGGAAAACTATTTCTGAGAGGCTACAGCAGCCTTTAGTTAAGATTCTGCCCAGAAACTCACTTATGCAAGGGCACCAAGACTCCCTTGGGAGCATGAGCTCTATATGTGTTTGGGTTTGTTTGTTTTTTTTTTTTTGGGGGGGGGGTGTTTTGTTTTGTTTATTTGTTGTTTTGTTATTGTTGTTCAATGTCAGACAAGTGAGTTTGGTTTTAAGTGAGGAAAGAAGGGAAAGCATCCCAGGAGGGAAGCAGGCATAGAAGGTGCTATAGACTAAATATTTGTGTCTCTCAAAAATTCATATGTTGAAACTTAATTCACAATGTGATGCTATCTGGAGGTGGGGCCTTTGGGAGGTGATTAGATTGTGGAGGTGGAGCCCTTTTGAATGTAGTTAGTGCCCCAGACTGCTCCCTTGCCTCTTTCCCCATGTGAGAACACATCTATGAACCAGGAAGCAGGCCCTCACCAGACATCAAATCTGCCAGCACCTTGATCTTGGACTTCCCTCCAGAACTGTGAGAAATAAATTTATGTTTTTGATAAGCCATCCAGTCTATCACATTCTGTTTTAGGCAGTCCAAATGTACTAAGACAGAAGGGAAGCAAAGGCATAACTGTGAGAATGAATAGGGCACTGCAAGGAAAGGAGACAAGAGGTCCTGTACTGGAGTAAGAGGTGAGTGTTCAGGAAGCAGGAGAAAGTTACCTCAGTAAGGGAGGGTCTTTAAAGCTGGAAAAAGAAGTTTGGGTTTGTAATGTGTAATAGAGAACTATGTGAGTTTCTGAAACAAGGTTTCTGGCACATGTCAGTGCTCTTAAAAAAAAAAAAAAGATAATGAAAATGGATTAGAAGAGAAGAATGGGATTGAGAACACCAGCTAGGAATCTGCTGCCAAATTTCTATGGTGACTCTACTTTTTGAATAGAAATTGGGACCTGTGTTCTGACAAGTGGAGAAGTGAACACAGATCAAGAAAATAGAATATTTGAATTGAGGACATCCCAGAAAATCTTTAGTTACTGTAAACACTCCAGGCACGTGGCAATGAGGGTATGTGATTTCTTAACTCCTCCTTCTTTGTTATAACATGTTGTAAGATGAGATCTGCCCAGTCCTTCTGAGATTGGTTAATTTGTGGGCGAGAAGGAAATTATTTAGCAATAGTTGCACCATAGTGAGATTTCATTCTTTCCTGAACCTATGTTTTAGTGAGGCTTCTATTTACAACCAATTCATTTCAAAACAACCAAAACAAAACAAAATTATTCTGATGTGAATAAACTAGTTGGCTACCTCCCTGAAGCTAAAGTTTTCATGAAGTACCATACTCCCTACGCCATTCTTACTACACAGTTGGGTCTCACAGGTACCAGCCATACTGAAGATATTTTTTTTCATACTTAAGATATTAATACTTCTCAGGAAAGACAAATAAAACTGGCATAATCAGTTTGCATCAAAAAATAGAAATTATAATTAGTAAACACAAATATAGGAAAACATTCAATCCCTCTAATAATCAAAGAAATAATCATTAAAATAATGAGACACCACTTGATGCCAATTTAATTTCACATTGGAATACCCAGGAATACCTGCATAGAGTATTGTAACACTTTTTGAATGAAGAGTTATCATGGTAAAGAACTAATAAAATGTTATGTCCTTTGATTCAGAAATCCCATTTCCATGTATTTATTCTAAGAAAATAATCCAAAAGACTTTTATAACCTTGCGTAAAGATTTACATGGCAATATTATAATACCAAAACAAAATAAACAAACAAAAAACCTGGGCTGTGTGCCTTACAGTTTGGAAATGGTGAATAAACAATGTTCCACTCAATTAAAAGAGTCCTAAAAAATGAAAAATGAGAATAGATTGATTTTGAGGTAGGAGGAATGTGAGTGTGGTTTTTTTTCTTTTACTTAAAGTTCCATTAATGTTGCTATAATAATGCTTGCATAATAATTTCTTTCCTAGTGAATGAGCTACTATGGTACCCAGGATAAAGAACCTTCTCTTTGCTTTCCTCTTTCCTTTTGCCCTTTTCTGTAGCATCAGCAATTCAAGCAATCATAAGTAATCTTCAGTTTACACTGTAAGTATTCCACAGAAAAACATTTCAAAACATGTCTTCATGAATTTATCCTTCAATTTCAACTCTCCAGAGCAGCCAATTCAGAGCTTCCTGTGCCAAGTGAGGCTCTTACATCGTTTTATTTTTGGAAATTATCACTCTGAGGTAGCCTGTCTGTATTTTACTTCTAAACACAATGAGAAAGCCTCTGTAAAAATTAGAGATGTTTCTCTTGAATCATTAACACTTTACTTTGACAACTCATCACATTTTAGAGTAAAGTTAACATTCCGAACTAAGAACTAAGCTCAAAGAGCATGATACAGGTAAGTTTTCAAGTGGGTCCAATAATATAAAAGATGCTTTAAAAGGCTTTCCTTTTAAACAAATCAAAAATACTAAACAGTAATTTGTTTGTGAATCATACTCTAAAATTAGTTTAGAATTTCTCAAGGAAATTGTGTCGTTTAAAACTAAATCTTTATCCTAATGGAATTTCTTAAACCAAACAGGAGAGGCAACATCCTTAGGAAATTCAGCAGAGTTACCCTCCCCACATCACCACCCCCCAAAAAGTTGGAAGTCTCCTTATATATTTAATATTAAAAAGAAGTTGTAGAGCTGAGGTTTTTATATGAGAACACAAACATTCACCAGTTGCTAGAGATTTGGGTTGATACCAGTTTTTGGCTATTATGAATAACAACACTACTATAAACATTTGTGCAAGAGTTTCTGTGGAATCATGTTTTCATTTCTGTTGAGTAAATTCCTAGGAAATGTGATTGTTGATTCATATGGTGAGTATATGTTTAACTTATTAACGAAATGGGATACTGCTTTTTAAAACATTAATTCCACCCAATGGAGGAACATGAACCAATGTATGTTACACTCTAAAACACTCACAAGGCAGGTGCATTTCTCACTCGGGGATGAGGAAGTGACGGGCGTGGGAAGAGAGGACAGTAACATGATTTTATTGTAGTAACTCACTACCCTGGGTGATCATTAGAAAATTTGTGCTATTTTCCCATCCTCCTTCAGTATTAATAGGATTTTGGTGAAATCTTATGTATTTTAAAAGAGCCCCAGATGATTCTAATTATAGTGAGAACCAAGCACTGCTCTAGTAGAAGTTTCCACATGGAAACATGGTGCCTGTGAAATACACGTGACTTTTTAATACCCAAAAGGCTCTTTCTTTGATGAAAAAAAGAAGTGATTTGATAGAATCAGTGGTAACTTTCATAATATTGTGTGAAATAGTATGAAACTAATAACATTTTGGGCTCTAAATTTATTTTTTAAATGTTATATCTTGTATGAATTTTAAAAAAATGCGTGCAAGTAGGACTGTAATTCTGCCACCTTCTGAAGCAGTTCTGGAAGTCCTCTTTCATGAGTATCTGAGAAATGGGCACAGTCTTACCCTCCACCATGACAACGCTCCATGTCACTCATTACTTCTGGTATGGCAATTGCTGTCAAATAAAAACATTACGTTGTGTTCTTATCTATCTAGTAACTTCTGGCTCTTCTCCAAAGTCAAAATGGCCATAAAAGGTAAACGTTTTGAATCAATTCAGGACACCGAGGCAGCCACAACAGTGCAACTAAAGGACACTCACAAAAGAAAACTTCCAGAATGCTTCAGAAAGTGGCAGGAATGATGGGATACGTGTGTTTGAAGTGAGGGGGTAGTGTCTTTTACTGTAATAAATGTTTTTTTAATTTAAACATCCACCATATTTTTTATCACACCTCATAAATACATATACATACAGATAGACAAAGCAAATATAATTAAATAATATTATTGAATGTAGGTATAGGAGTGTTCATTATACTTTTCTTTAACTTTTCCTTATATCTGAAAATTTTCTAATCTTTTCCCTATATCTAATTTTTTATAATAAAAAGTTAGAGAAGGAAAGAATGTAAGTATTCATCCTATAGGGAGGGGGTGTTGTTATCTTCCTGGCTTGAGGAATAGAAGCAACTCAATGAAATTATTGTAAACTGGTGGTTAAGTATAATTTATTTATTTATTTGTTTGTTTGTTTTTTTGTATGTGGATAGTTTCCTGGCTGGGAATCGAATCGAACCTAGGCCGCAGCGCTGACAGCACCAGCGACAAAGGCTTAAGCCGCTACGTAACCAGGGTAATTTAAACACAATGATGTGAATATACTCAACACTACTTAACTGTACACTTAAAAAGGGTTAAGATGGCAAATTTTATGTTATGGGTATTTCAACACAATTCTTTTTAATGTTTTAGATTTTAAAATGAAAAGAAAAGAACAATTTTAAAGGCCGCTGTCTGGCACACTGTCTCTGGGACTCAGTTTTGCTCAGGAAATAAGGAAAGAAACCCATTGATTTTAAAAGTACTTCAGTTTTACCAACAGAGTGAGAAAAAAAGTGAGGGAACACAAACGCACACGAGAAACTATTTCTTAGAGAAAGGGTAAGACCCTAGAGAAAAAACTATATTGATATAAAAAGAAAATAAGAAATCTTTAAAGCCAGTCTAGCCCAGCAAAAAGAATGAAAAAATATATAATATATTCCAGTTTAACTGTCCACAAATATTACACTATAAAATGAAAAAATGATACTACAGGAGAGAGGATATCTGTAGTGCAAAGACACCTTATGGTGGGGCCAACATATCAGAGGGAAGTGACACTTTGTTATCAGTTGAATCCTGTCCCCCCAAAATTCATATATTGAAGCCCTAACACTCAGTACCTCAAAATATGACCTTATTTGGAAGTAGGGTCTTTGCAGATGTTATTCAATAAACTAAGATGAGGTCATACTGGAATAGGGTGGACCCCTAATCCAATATGATGTGTCATATTTGGGCACAGACACAAACATGTGGAGGCAAGTTGATATGAAGAGGCAGAGAGCAGAGATAGTCATCTATAAACCAAGGAGAGAGGCCTGAAACAGATCCTTCCCTTACAGCCCTCGGAAGGAACCATCCCTGCCAACACATGTCCTAAGCTGGGCAAACATGCAGGCATTTTTTTTTTTTTTTTTTTGCTTTTTGGTATGTGGGTAGCTCCCCGGCTGGGAATCGAACCCAGGCCGCAGCACTGACAGCGCCAGCGCCGAAGCCTTAAGCCACTACACCATCAGGGAACTCCCCATGCAGGCATTTTAAAGCTCCACACAGGCCAGTCTGTGGGTGCTACTACTCCTGGGAAGAGGGCAGAAGCTTGAGCAAAGTGTTTCTCTTTAGCCACAGGTAATCTGTGGAAAGCAGTGGCACCTGGAAAGTGTCAGCCAACTATAATCCCAGCAGCTGGGGAGAGGGGATAAATCTTTCAGTCCTAGAGCGAGGATCTGGGTGGTGCCATACAGCTTCCATAACTTGTATCTTCCTCCTCCCAAAAAAACTTCTAGGCCATGATACATTATTTATTTAGTCCCACCTGTGTTTGCAGCATGTGCTAGGCCCTAGAGGCATTTCCACCCTTACTGAAAACTGGTGAATGACTCCTCAATTTTTTATATTGAGAGTTTCATAATTTTTGCCTCGGTCTTCTGGGATGGGCAGACCCTGTTACAGTTTCTCTTTCAAAAATATTTTCTGAAGACATTTAATTCTACTCCCATCCCAAATAAAAATTTTTACAATAAAGAAGGGGGAAAAAACCTCTTTAATTTGAAAAGGGGTATTTCTACCAAAAACCTAAAACAAGTCTTGTTCCTTTTTTTACTCAACTTTATCTTCATTTAACTTTTTATCATGGAAATTTTAAAAGATACGTCAACCTAGAGAAAATAGATTAATGTGCTCTATGTACCTACCATTCATCTTCAACAATAATTAACATTTTGCCAATTTCCAAATATCATTCTGAAGAACATTGCCTTTAAAGTCAGAAACAAAATACAATAATGCTTACTTTTATGGTCAATAATTTTGTCCTAGAGTTACTGGTCAATACAAAAAGAAAAAAATATAAATATGAATATTGGCAAGGTAGACATATAGAGAGAGAAAATCCAAGGAAATCACATAGTATCTATAAACATTAATAAAAATTTTTGGAGAGGTAGAAACAAGATTAACATAAAATTTACAGCTTTTCTATAATCAGCAAAAACTAATTTGAAAATTTAATAGAAAAGAAAGCTATATTCATTCCAATAAAACTTTGAATTACCTAGGGAAAAAACTTAACAGTATAAAATTTATTGAGGATAACCATGTAATTTTAATGAAGGCCACAAAAGATATTCCTAGAGAGGAGACAACAAAATGGCAGTGTGAGAGGACCCCTGAAAAATGCCTCTGGAGATTACAACTAATAAAACACCCATACCTCAACCAAGAACCCTCTACACAACGCACAATCACAGTTAAGAAACCCACTTGTGGCATTAAGGTACCTGCAGGTGGGCAGAGGGTTAAACAAATGAGAAACAAAAGGAAAGAACAGGGATGCAGCTGGCAGGGGTCCTCACTTGGAACTCCACCGCTGGGGGAGGGAAGAGGGAGAAGGCGGCAGGAGAGCACTCCGGGCCTCACTCGGTCCACCACAAAATGCAGCAGCCGGACTTATTCCAGTTCCCAGAGGAGGGGGAGCAGCTGGGTGGTGAGGAGCCACAGCACTAATGCTCCTCCAGGAAGGAGAAGGAAAGAGGGGGCTGCATGTGTGCCTCTCACCCCACAACCAGCAAAATAAAAATACCAGCAAAAAGGACCACTGACCCCAAGGCTCAGAGCAGAGTCCACACATGGGGCAAGCCAAGAACAGAAAGGCACAATCATGCCCAAACTCCCTGCACAACCCCTGGAGCCACAGGAAGAAAACAAAGCCCCAAACGCCCCTCCCCCACAGACCTCTGCCTGTTCAGTATCAGCAGCGAACACCAAAGAAACTGCAGCAGAGAGAATCCAGAGAGGTTATAAATATGAGAAACCAGAGAATTAGAGAGATGGGGACAGATGACCCATCAGAAACAGAGCTCAAAGCAACAATTACAAAAATGCTTAAGGAACTGAATAATAATTTCAACAGAGAGATAGCAAGCATCAAAGAAGACTTACAAACCATTACAAAGGACCAGAGAGAGATAATGACTACATTAACTGAAATGAAGAATGGAATAAAAGTTCATTAAAATAGATAAAATAGAAGCACAAAGCAGTGATTTGCAGAAAAGTCAGCAGAAAACACCCAACCAGATCAATTAGAAAATTATTTCCAAAAAAAGGAAGATGGATTGAGAGTTCTGTGGGTCTATATCAAATGAAAAAAAAATCAGAATAATATGAGTGTTGGAAGGGCCAGAGGAAAAGCAAGAAATTATTTGAAGAAATAATGACTAAAAATTTTCCTAACCTGGTGAAGGAAATAGACATACAAGTGCAGGATGCACAGAGAATTCCAAACAACATGATCCCAAACAGGAATACACTGAGACACATCATAATTAAAATGGCAAAAGTTAAAGAAAAAGACAGAAGAGAAATGCAGGTAATAATTTATAAAGGGACACCCATTCAACTCTCAGCAGATTTCTTATCAGAAACTTTACTCGACGTAATGAAAACCAAGGTTCTACAACCAAGAATAGTGTATCCAGCAAGGCTAACATTCAAAATTGAAGGACAGATAAAGAGCTACTCAGATAAGAAAAAAACTAAAGGAATTCCTCACCACCAAATCAATACTATAAAGACTGTTAGAGAGACTTCTTTAAGATGGGAGGAGGGATGGGAGAGTGGGTAAAATAAAGGAAAGTAAGGGAGAAATTTAATATGATTGCTAACAGAAAATTGAAAGCAACAAAGAAACAAAACTCACGAATACAGTTAATAATTCAGTAGTTACCTGAGGATAAGAGAGGAGGGGAATGGGAGAGAAGAAACAGGGACACAAATATACGGTGATGGAAAGAGAACTGACTCTGAGTAATGAACACATAATACAACACATAGAAGATGTAATGTAGAATTGTACACCTGGGACCTATGTAATTTTTACTAATCAATGTCACCCCAATAAATTTTACAGATATTAATGCTCCCCAAATTAAATAATAAATGTAATATGATTTGAATCAACATTTCCACAGGATATTTTATAAAATTGGCAAGCTAATTCTAAAGTTCATCTATAAGATGTGCAAAAAAAGTCAAGATTTTTTAGAAAAAGAACAAAAAAAACTTTACAAGATATCAAATGTACTATAATATAACAATTAAGATAATGTTGTATTGTAAAAAACAGGCAAAGAAATCAAATTAACAAAATTAAAAGCCTAGAAAAAGAAAATGTGTGTGTGTGTGTGTGTGTGTGTGTGTGTCCCTATATATGAGGGCTGTCGGGAAAGCATACAGCTGCAAAACCATTCTTATTATATTGACGATGGCTGGATTTTTTCTGGACAGTCCTCATATACATACACACACACACACACACACACACACACACACACACACACAGAGGGGTGCCAAAAATATATATACATTTTAAGAGCTGTTATCTATGTATTACTTTTTGAAGTTGAATTACAGTAGCAATGTGCAGTATGGCATTCACTCAAAAGATAGTGTTAATCAAATAAATGCCAGTGTCACCATGCAACAGGCAGGACAGTCGAAGAAAATGACAGAAGCACAGTTGTCATTCTAGGCGCCGAAGACTCTTGAAGTGGTATTTGAAATGTGAGAATGTTGAGTTTCCTCCACGTTCTGACTTAATAATACCCCTTGACTTCTACCTATCTATGGAGGATTTTAAAGGATGTGATGTGCTATAGAAAACCAGCTACGCTGGTGGTACTTCGGGAAGAAATGGAAATGGCCTGCACAGCCAGTGATACAAGAGGACAGTTTGGTCAGCGTTGCTCAAGTAGTAGTTCATAGTAATCAGAAGTATCTGGACGCTGATGGTAACCACTTTGAGCACCTCTTGTAATTGCAGAAGTCAAACGTGACTTGCATTCATCCTTTGTTATCAGTATATATTATTACAATTTTAATATAGTTTTATTCTTTCTTAAAATATGAAGACACTTTTTTGGCACTGTGTGTGTGTGTGTGTGTGTGTGTGTGTGTGTGTAATCTTAGTATATGATAAATGAGGCACTTAAAATCAGTAAGGAGGGAGTTCCCTGCTGGTGTAGTGGCTTAAGGCTTTGGCGCTGGCACCAACAGTGCTGCGGCCTGGGTTCGATTCCCGGCCAGGGAACTACCCACATACCAAAAAAAAAAAAAAAAAAAAAGCAGTAAGGAAATGACAGACTAATAAATGGTGTTGAAACAAAGAGCTATCCATTTGGGAAAAAGTAAAATTAAATGCCTTCCTCACATCATACTTAAAAATAAATTCCAGTTGTACTAAGAATACGAATTTTTCAAAGGAAAAAGAAAAATTAGGAAAACCTAGTTATACTATTGGGGGGAGAAAGCTATCTTGACAAAACATAAAGTCCAGATTCATTATGTGTATGGCAAGGACATATAAACAAAGTAAAAAGGTAAATTATGACAGACAATACTTGCAACTGATACAACAAAATTTTATACCTCATTTTATTGTACTATATATACCTATATACCTCATTTTATCTGAATTTTATCTAAACATAGCTGGATATTTTATATACATATATTTATATAAAGAACCTATCAACTGATAAGAAACAACCCAATAGTTGGCGTTTATCTCCTTGGGGCTTTTCCTGTAGACCCATATTAGAAATGCCTCATAAGAGTAACTATGTGGTTTTGCTTTACTCACAGAACTATTTGTTAGGTCTGTGGGAAAGAACTACAAGACAGAGTTGCTAAAAGTACTAAAGACCTAATAGTTAATTTTTTTTTACCTTCGGTATTGGCATATCCCACAATCTGTACTATTCTTGGATGATAGCTTAGGAGTGAATATGATTTGAACTCATTCTTGTTGAGAGGGTGTCTGCAGTTGAGAACCAGGCAGATTCACCTACCCTGACCCTAAAAGTGACCCTAAAGTAAATTCCATGAAGAAATCAGATCCCAAAAATTCGAGATGGGGAAGTATGTCATCAGTATGTCCATATTCAAGTGGGGATAAAAGAAGCCCAACTAAAAGAATTATGGGCTGACTGTGGATTAAGCAGAGATTCTTTTTAAAGGGGCTATCTTGAAAATAAACCCCGACTCAAGCTTTTGAAGAACTAAGTGACCTTGATGGGCAGTGGAAAGAATCACATGTAAAATTCCTTAAATAGGTTCCCTGGTGGTGTAGTAGCTAGGCTTTGGCACTCTCAATGCTGCGTCCTGGATTCGATTCCCAGCCAGGGAACCACCAAAAAAAACCAAAAACAAAAAAAAAAACTTCAAATAAAAATGTACTGACTTTAAATAATTTTGTCTAATGTTACAAAGAACATTTTAAAATCCTTCACACTATAGCAAAAAAAGAAAAAACAATAGAAATAAGGCATCCAATTAAAAATAACCCCATTAAAAATCAGTAAAGTATATAAACAAGCATTATGGAGACAAGGTACAAATGTTCAAAGCTACTTATGAAATACTGTTCATAAGAATAAATTCAGTTAAAATAATGAGACATAAGCCCTGTTAATAAAATCAAGTTAATAAATCAATGAGATACCAATTTATGACTATCATCCTAAGTCAAAAACAGTAAAGGGCCTATGATTTTACCCTACTAAGCTAATAATTTAGTTTACCACAGTGTTACATACATATTGGCAGAAGAATATAAGACCCCCTTTTTAAAATGCTGTTATCAGGAAATACATATATAAAACTGTTCGCTGCTTATATCCCTCGTTTTAAGCAATTAATTGGCACTCTGGTATAAGCATCAGTTAGAAATTTGATTAGCGTGCATCAATTGCCAAGTATATGATCAACTTTAAATGTTGATTAACTGATACAGAGAAATCCTTGGACCTGCAAGTCTGGAAACTTGAGTCAGATCCCACAGTGATTATACCAAGGTACTGTCAACCTTCTGGACCAGTCAGTCTTTCCCAAAAAATGTTTGTCTCTCTGAGCTCTTGTAGGCCTTCATCAAACCAAAACATTTAAAGGGATTCCTTTCTTGAAATCACTTCCAACCTCTCTCATTATCATAGTCATTTCCATTTTTAAGTAGCTGTTAAAAAGTATCATCCAGATGGAAAGATATCTGACTCCGGGTGATGAACACATGATGCAACACATAGACAATGGACTGTAGAATTATACACCTGGAACCTATGTAATTTTTGCTGACCAATGTCATACCAGTAAATTTAACAATTAAAAAAAAAAGTATCATGCAAACTTGAACACACTACTCCAGCTGCAATCTGAATAGCACAGAATGTGTCAGTACACATACAACCCTACTTTTCTATGAATGTACTCTAAATATGAACTGGCTTGCTTTTTCATCAGCTGCTATACTTGGAGAATCTTCTCAAACTTGTATTTAACCCCAAGTCCTAAATCCGTATGCAAAATACTATCCTAGAATACGATAATCAGGTTCTTTTCAATATAAAAATTTTTATACATAAAATTTCTTGTACCTTGTATCTGTTCTTGTGTTTTGTAATTATTTGTTACATAAAATTTAAGTACCTAAATATAAACAAGTAAAAATTTAAATTAAAAAATTAAAACAGAAGATTTTCTCCCTGAAAGTTTGAGCCAAAAATGTGAGTGCATTTTAGACACAGGAGTGTATTATACCTGGCAAATTACAGTAATTACAGCTGCAAGGGCCCTAATTCCAAATAAAGTCACATTCTGAGGTTCTGGGTGGACATGAATTTTGAGAGAAACACTATTCAACCCACTACAGTAAATAATGATCACAATTTTTTTGAAAGTTTATCCATGAACCATCTAAAATCATCTTGCATTCTTCTGGTGATTTGCAAACCATGCTGGGGAGGCCTTTGTGTACACATTTGGAGGCCCTTGGGTATCTCTTCTGGTTTCAAAAACAGCATATTTTATAGTCAAAGTGATTGCACTTCCTTGACTGCATTTGAACCAGTGTAAGAGTAAATCAAGAAGTTGAAAGAGCCAAGTCTCTGGTTTTGAGAACTTAAAAAATGTTATTAATAATAGATTGTTTCAAGTGCTATTTCAAGAAGGTAGATGAACACCAGCTTGTTGCATGACTCATTATTTTCTGAAATCAGCAGCTGTGCATATATAGGCCTCTGAATAATTGTATTTGGAAATCTATTAAGTCTTCTCTCCATGGAGACAACCAGAGGATCTCAAGGTGGATTTGCAATTTTAAAAGATCTGTTAAGTAACAATGGACATTGTGAAACTCTATTTTGAGAACAAAGCAGGATGCCTGAGAGCACGATAAACAGGAACCCAGAATGAGCAAACTTTTTCAGTCCAGAGAAGGATGGGAAGAAGAATTTTATTCTGGGCAACGTTTACGGTTCCTACACTTTTATATAATCACAGGTTGAATAAACTTAAGTTTTTACATTTGAGATAATATCCAGAAGGCCTTGCTCTTCTAAATGCACAGACTTCAGCTCTTTATAAAAAGTATCTGCTAAATAATGGAAATTAAAGATCTCAGGGAAGATGTTTTTATTAATCGGTCTTCATTTTAATTTAGATGCTTATTTACTGTAAAATATTAAAAATTACCATTTATCAAAAACTTAAGAGAGGAAACTGTCTTAAATGAAAGCTTATCAGATGGTGAAGATCAGTTATTGCATGGGTTTGATGCAAAATATAAAAGATGCATAAGAGCAGATGTTGTGCTTGGAAACATCTCAAAAAGCACATTTCCATAAAGACATATGGTATATGAGCTTTCACATATGTACCACCTCAGTGTTTGCACTGAGTTAAATAATTCAAGATGTTGTAACCAGCTTACACAAGTGTAACAAAACCCTTTAAATATATTGGGCCATTGCTATGGCAAATAATGTAAATAAAAGAAACAACAACAACAAAAACCAGCTAGACATAGGAGGTGGGTAAGGTCTCAAATCAAAAGGTTCAGTATTTACTGTCGAAAACCTAAATTTAGCACAAGACGTTACCTGCACCTTGTATTTCCACCAACAAATACAAGGGCTGTCTGGAAAGTATCCAGCCATGTAATATGAAAAATAGAGGCATTTATAGCTGGATTTTTTTTTCCAGACAGCCCTCATATACCTTAAAGAAGAGACCCAAACTTTCAGATATGAATGATCGCTGGCCTTCAAATAGCATTTGCCACTATGTGACTCAATATCACCCAGCACCATTGCCAACATAGAAAGGTTTGTAAAACTTTTCTGCAGAATTTCTTCAGAGACTGACCACTCACTTCACCAGGAAATGTGTTCCTTTACTTTTTAATCACTCTTAGGTTTTCATGATGTACACTGCCCAAAGGAAAAAGGAGGCTTTGGCGGGTCAAGGATGAGCAACCCCAAATGAAAATGTATTGCTTTTCCAGAAACACACATCCTTAATAAGAGACTGGCAGCATTCTGATATGCTTTTGGAGGGAAGGAAGTAGAGGTAGGGGTAGAAGTAGGGGTAAGGGTAGGAAGAAGCGCCCACTGGAGGGAAAGTTGGAGAATAAAAAAGAAACTGGTGTTATTTACTCGAATCCCCTTTTAGAAATTCAAAGCAGTTATCAATATACTAAAAACCAGGTGGAAACACTGCAGGAAAGAAACCTGTTAAACTTGGTTTAACATATCCTTTCTCAAACTGACTAGACTGCAAATCCTATTCATCATAGAACAATTTTTATCATCCCAATTCTACAGCTCCAAGATGGCCCCCTCTGATTCTTGCATCCTGGGACTCACACATTTGTGTAGTCCACCCCCTACATTTAATACATTTGTATGATAAAAATGACACTATACTGCAAAAATGGTAGAGTGTGACTTTTGAAGCTAAGCCATTAAAGACATTGTGGCCTTCCCTTCATACTTGTATTCTTTGGGAGTGCTCACCCCAGGAAAAGCCAGCCACCATGTCATGAGGACACTCAAGCTGCCTGTGGAGAAGCCCACACATGACTGTTGAGTGAGCCAATTTGGAAGCTAATCCTGCAGCGCTAGTCAGATGACTCCAGCCCCAGCTGACACCTTGACTGCAACCTCAGGAATGACCCTGAGCCAGAACTACCCAGCTAAGGCAGTCCTGAATTTCAAACCATAGAGACTACATGAGATCATAAATTCTTATTGTTGTTTTAAGCCACTAAGTTTGGGGGTAACTTTCTGCACAGCAATAGATAACTAATACAGGGATTCTTAAAGCATTTGGTGTCAACCATTTTGGTTTGTCCCTTAGCCATCATGAAGTTTTGGTGTAAAATATGCTTTTACACTATTCTGCTTCGCTAGACAGTTAATTGGTTAAGGGATGGAATCATACCTAAAGCCAAGCCAATCAGGGTCATTCCTTAGGATTTTTGTAAGTGTTGCTAGATAAATTTATTCTCGGGTGGTGAGGCCAAGAGATATGAGCCTCAGAAGCTGCCAGTGATCATATTTCATGCTGTGCAAAGAAAGCTTTTCTAAGAGAATGAAGGTGACAACTCAGAGATCAGCAAGATTAAGAGACAGAAAAAAACATATCTAGTAGCAATGAAGTCTCTAGATTCAGTGACCCCTAATACCAGCTGCTCCTCACCATTCTCACTGTGGGCCTTCCAGTAAGTTCCTCTTTTGCCTAAATTGGTTTAAGTTGTGTTTCTAAACCTCTAAACCTTGCCTCCAAAAGAATCTCTTTTTTGGTGGGGGAGTGGGGGTAGTTTCCTAGCTGGGTCTAGCCCAGGCCACAGCATCGAGAGCGCCAAAGCCTAGCCACTACACCACCAGGGAACTCCCACTTTTTTTCTTATTGTTAGACTTATTGGGGTGACATCAAAAGAATCCTGACATACATTCCCATGTAACTCCATGCTCTCTAAGCACTCTGGTGATACTGGGCTGTTGGCAACCATCTTCATTCATGAGGAGAGCCAGCCTTTGGATAAAGCTCACATCACAAAAGTCAGAGTTGAAAAATGGAAATGGAAGTTCTGGGAAACATCGTTGAGCTCCTAGATCAAACTAACCCTGAAGGCCATTCTACCTCTAGACTTTGTAGTGATATAAACCAATAAACTCTCCTAACATATTAGATAAGTTTGAGTTCACTTTTCTGGTACTTAACACCTAAAAGGTATGAACCAATACACAAGAGCTAACTAGAAAGTGCCATATGCTAGAGTCTGCACAGAACTACAGTAGCCCCCCACTTATCCATGGGGGATATAGTCCAAGACCCTCAACAGATCCCTGAAACCACAGATAGTACCAAACTCTGTGTATACCAGGTTTTTTCCTACATACACACACACCTAAGATAAGGTTTAACCCATTTCCCATTTGCTCCCAGAATGCTCGCTGGCAGCGCGGGCGGCTCCAGTGCTAACCTGACAGAACTCGCAGGTTACAGTCTCAACCTACCCGCAAAGTTCCGTGCCTTACAATTTACCACGCAAAAAAATACTAAATACTGATCATCATAAACATTTCTGTTACATTAGGATTAGAGACAACTTCTGGTCAGAAATAACTCCAAGAACAGTTTTTGTATTTTATTTTCATATTGAAAACCCGTTAGATTTGCTTCAGCCTCAAAGAGCGTGTTCACGTAAAATTAAATGAACGCGGCGGTGAGCTGCACTTTTTTTCTAAATGGGAAATGAGTTAATTTGTAAATTAGTCACAGTAAGAGATTAACAACAATAATGAAACTGATTATAAAAACATACTATAAGTTTGAAGGTTCTCTCCTCCTTTCTCCCCCCTCCCGCTCTCAAAATATCTTATTGCACATACTCACCCTTCTTGTGATGACGCAGATGCCAAACCTATTCCTGAATCTGTGCAATCATCCGTCACTTGCAGTAAATGGCTTGGTGTCACTCGTTTCAGGGGACCCCTTGCTGAAGTCTTCACATGGGCTCCGTGCTTTCTGGCGCAACATGTCGTCATCAACTGGAGCACATTTTCTCTTCACGTCTTCCGCCCACAAATTTAATTCCTTTTCCCTCATAACTAAGCACTTATTACAGTCTGGCATAACTTTTGCAGTTTGGAGTGCAGCAGCACAACCAGCATAAATTTGTTTTCCCTCCTTCACAATTTCTCAGCTAGAAGATTCATTCTTACCACAGATTTTAGCTACCTCAGCATATAATTTTCCTTTCCTTCTCAAGTCAAGAATGTTCGCCTTTTCAGGAAGCATTTTACGGCTTCTCTTCAGCTTATCCAAATTTCCAGCATCATTACTCTTGCGTTTTGGAGCCATTATGAAGTAAAATAAGTGTCACTTGAACACAAGCACTGTGACGCCAGGACAGTGCATCCCATAACCAAGATGGCTACTCAGTGACTAACAGGCGGGAGCGTGTGCGGCGTGGAGACGCAAGACCAGCCAGGTAACACGAGATTTCATCACTACTCGGAATTGTGCACTGTTTAAACCTTACGAATTGTTTATTTCTGGAATGTTCCATTTAATATTTTTGGACCATGGTTGACCTTGGGTAACTAAAGCCACGGAAAGTGAATCCACGCATAAGGGGAAACTACTGCATGGGACAGTTTTCTACTGTGGAAAAAGTTTTTCGCTGTCTCTCAGCCCTGACCCTCAGTGGGTGTCAACCTGCTCGTTTTAAAAGGACGGACTTAGAACCCTGGAGTTGACAGAAATTTATAAAATGGTTGAAACACATAGAATAATTCTAAAGCTTAGCAGCATAAAACATCTATTATGTTTTATTTAAAGTGTGGTTTTCTCACAAGCAAATAAAAATTTACTAGCTTAAGTTTATATGTTGGGAACTGACAGACATTAGCCACTACCTACTCCTGAAGTATATAAAATTTAGGGATTCCTTGGGTTTTTCCAGTTTATGAAGTGAGAGGGGTTTATTTGGGGGGGTGGGGGGCGGTCTTCAACACCAGAGGAAAACAAAGGAAGTCCCCCGGGGGACTGCAGCGAAGCAGGATGCATGTGCCCTTCTGATGACCTCTCTCCCACAGCCCTGCGTTCGGTCCCTCCTGGGCCACGCCCGCTCCACTGCATCGCAGCCTTTAAGAAAGCCCGCCCCCTGAAAGGCCGCACCTAGGCAATGAGCACTGGAAGACAGTGATTTCTGTGTCTTCTCTGCGAGCCAGAGACTGGGCAAAGCGGGCCAACCCCAGACACACCCTCTAGCCCTCTGGGCCTGCCATCCCCTTCACCAGTGCTCTGTTCTCACAATGCATCCACTAAATTTGACAGAAATATCTATATGAGCTAATATCCTTTTTCAGACTTTTTATCAAACCGGTTTACTTGTTAGCACATACATAATGAAAGACCCCCTCCACCAAGAAACATCAAGCATAACATTATCAATACCAACATGCATTAAACTGTTCTTTTTCTGCTATGATTTTTATAAGGGCACACACTGACTGACAACTGGCTTTCTGTGATTGCAGTGGACAAATAAACTGAGAAGAAAATATAAGACTCTATGACAGAAGCATTGATAATTTGTCAAGATATTGGTACTAACTCTTCTTGTTTTTTTAACCAGGAAAGGGAATCTATTAACAAGATTCAATTTTATATCCTTAGCTTTGATTGTCCTTACTACCAACAATAATATACCAACAACATCAACAATAATATGAACTTGTAATTAGTGAGTGTTCACCATGCGCCAAGCACTAGGTTAATGGTTTATGCTTCACCTCATTTAATCTTAGTTCTACCTCTGCAATGCTGTCACTATCATCTATAGTTTACTCGTGAAGAAACAGCCTTCAGTAGCTAGCCCAAAGGGATTCAGCAACGAAGTTGTGGAACTAGACGTGAACTAAAGTTCAGCTGACTCCAAAGTCCATGTTCTTACCCCTGTCTGTCCTCTTTCCACTTTCCTCTTTCCACTTGGCATGAGCCCTCTTCACAGTGGCCCAGCACCTATTGTACATTCTTCCTATGTTTGGAAATTTTCCCACATTATCAGTCCCACTCAAAGGTAGAAATCAGAAACTCACTTTCAGGAGTTGCCTGATGGTATAGTGGCTAAGGCTTCAGCACTGGCGCTGTCAGCGCTGCGGCCTGGGTTCGATTCCCAGGCAGGGAGCTACCCACATACTAAAAAGCAAAAATAAATAAATAAATAATAAAGGAGTTCCCTGATGGTGTAGTGGCTTAGGGCTTCAGCGCTGCAGCCTGGGTTCGATTCCCGGTCAGGAGCTACCCATATACCAAAAAGCAAAAAAAAAAAAAAAAAGAAAGAAACCCACTTTCTCAGCCTCTCTTGCAGCTAGGGTGCTGATATGTGATGCAGGCTCTACTAATCAGATATACCTCATACTATTAAAATTCAATTTGTAGAACAGTAGGAAGCAGGCAGTGTACAGTGGTCCAATGCAGGGGGTGCTATGAGTCTTCAGTGGCTGATGCTGTAATGAAATCTTCAGTATAGCCACCATGTCATTTGTTTCTGGTTGTGAGACTACCAAGCCTAACTCTGACCCTCTCACTGTTTCTCTGAGATATCAGAGAAATTATGTTTCTGCTTAAACTAGCTAGAGGGGGTGCTGTGATATGGGACTAAGAACCCCCTGGCACATTGCCTTCAGAACTCAAAACAAGTATTTCAAAAGGAACTACATATACCTATTTGTTTTGTTTTGCACAAGTTACAATCAATATTATTATTAGTGAGTTAGTTACAATCAATTTTATTATTAGTGAGTTATTTCAAATGCACAGCTTCTTCTAAGTGGATGAGTCTTCTAATAACTCATCTAAAACTGCTGGACTAGCTAACCTCTTCAGCTGTGTAGAGATGTCGGCTGACCTTTTCACCAACTGAGCACCATTACTTTCGTGAGTAGAAAATTTTTTAAAAATCTCAAATATATTTCCCTTCCTTTGGAAGTATTTTCTGTCTTGGCTTTCTTGCTATTAGTATTAATGTGATATATGTGGTTCTAGTTGTAAATTTAATCAAATTCTTATTCCATTGTCTTAACTTTGTTGAAACCAAACTCTGAAACTTTGGCTAATTCTGGTCACAGATTTTATTCTTATGAAATATCCTATCCTCTACTTCCATTCTGCTGGATACATAACAGTACCATAGATGATGTTACAGAATTGTGAGTCATTCAAGACACTTAATCTGACTTTGCCTGGTTGTCAATGAATCAATAGTCTTCAATACTGTAATAACTATGTATGGTGTCAGATGGGTCCTAGACTTATTGGGGTGATCACTTCATAATATATATAAATGTCTAATCACTAGGCTGTACACCTGAAACTAATATAATATTGCATGTCAAATGTAATTGATAAACAAAAATTTTTTTAAAAACATAGTCTTTGATACAGGTGTAACTTTGATATGGTGTGCTTATATAAGGACCATAGCAAACTATTTTGGTTGCCTGCTTGACAGCCATTTCCCCTTATTTCTTGTTCACAGAGCCCCCAATTCGTCCAGGCATAAGGCAAAAATGTGCTCCAAAATTGGGGGCTCTTTCCTCAGCCCCAGCTATTAAAGGGATGGTTTCCATTACCTTTTGCTATGATTGATTTAGGAATGGGCGTGTGGTAGGCATACCAATCTGACCTATCAGACTGAGGGGTGGTATAACTTTGGAACAATTTACCTTCCTGATAAAAACTTCTTTCTTCCTGTTTTAGATGTTACAATGCATGAATGTGATGTTGGGAGTTGCAGCAGCTATTTTGTGATTCTGAAGGCCTTTAAAAAAACACAAAACATAAATCCACAAGGTCTGGGAGGACAAAAAAAGAGGCACTAGCAAGAAATGTTGGAAACAAGAAAACAGATGGATGAGGGGTAACTGATGGCAGACCCAAGAGAGTTGAATTCTAAGGTGGCAATGAAGCTGAGAACTTTGATTAGCACCTAAAAATCCTCAAAGATCTTAGGAACTCATAGTTGCAAGGACCTCTGGACCTGGAGGTGAAAGATGATTAAAATACAGATACAGCAGGTAATCTCCTAGAGCCAACCCTTTCCCACACAAGCAAAATGTTTATTCACTGGAGAAGGTAAAGCATTCTCTGGACTCGGGGACACTTGGATCGTGGATACTGTACTGAAATCAGGTATATTAAGTGTGCTCACTGAAGGCTAAACAAATACTGAGACCTCAATTCTCTTTTCTTATTTGGCTCCCAAAACACTGGCGACCAAATCTTAATCCTCCAGGTGGATAATGACACCCTTGCCAAGTAATCTAAGCAGCTCAAGGGCAAAGCACTAAAGATGTGAACTTGTGGGTAGAGGGTACACACTCAGAACACCTACAGGGAGGTTCCCAAAGTGAACAAGGTGTACCCACACTCTCAAAACTGCCAATTATCTTTTGGGTCCTTGCTCTTAATCAGAAGGAGACAACCCAAGATTTCCCGTCATCTTAGAGAAAGCCCCTACACTGAAAATCAAACAGAAGAGAAAAAAGAACAAAAACAAAAAAAAAACGTAACTTGAAGGAAACAGAAGGGAAAGAAAATTTTCAACTACACTCCCTAAAATATTCACAAGAGAAAAAAATATTTTGTTTCCATAAAACAAAAACTAAATGCTACTTTTAAAATATAATCTAAGTGTAAAAATTAGCACTTGAAAATTTTTAAATATGCTGACAGAATTAAAAGCTCAAAATAAGGGTTGGAAAATACATTTGCAGAAATCTCCCAAAGGTAGAGCAAAAAGACGAAAGCTATGGGAAATAGCAATTAAAAATATATTTGTATTAATTAGAGAACTAGCCCAAGAAGTCCAATATCCAGATAAGAGTTCCAGAAGGATGAACAAAGAAAATAATTCAGAAAAAAAACTGCAGGGCATGATTCACCAGATTGAAAGGATTCTCTGGAAGCCATACATCAAGAATAAAAATAGAACCACTTATGGCACATGATTTTGGAATTTCAAAATGCTGAGGGTTATAGACATGATTCTACCAGCCCCTCAAGAGTAAAAGGGGGGTCACATATAAAGTATTAGGAATCAAAATGGCTTCAGATTTCCCAATAGCACAACAACTATGTAAGTCAGGTTTTGGCCAAGAAAACAGAAGCCACCCTTAGTACACAAAAGGTAAGGGTTTTAACAGAGGGACTCAAGAGGCTTAAACAAATGGTGGAGGGTGTGAGGGTCAGGGCACAAGCCATTAGAAGCAGTGATTCACAGAACTTCACCTGCAAGTCATTGAAAATCTCAGCACTCTAAGACAAGCCACTGCCTTTAATTCCACCTGCTGAGCAAGGATCTGAAGGCCTCTTGAAAGAGTTGAGAACAGTCCCTGCTAAGAGCCAGCAAGACATGGGGACTTCAGTCCTCCAGCTGCAAGGTAATGAAATCTGCTGACAACCTGAAGGAGCTTGGAAATGGAGCTTTCCTTAGCTGAGCCTCCAGATGAGGATATAGCCAATAGACACCTTGATTGCCACATTATGAGATCTCAGCAGAGGAGCCAGCTGGAAGATATTGGACTCCTGGCCAATGGACACCATGGGATGATAAATGTGTGCTGTTTTAAGTTGCTACATTTGTGGAAATTTGTTATGTGGCAATAAAAAAATAACACATCCACCATGGCCTGTTGTCTGGGTGAGCTGAAGAAATTCACTTTACCTCATAAAAGAAGTTGAGTTTAATTGCCTTTTGAGAGCATGAGAAAGAAGCCATAGAGAACTTGAAACCAGCAGTAGAGAGCCACCCTCTCTCTGATTTTATTTATGCAGATGTCCATTATTTCACCCAAACTATAGTTCTATCAGATGTCACAACTGGTTTACCCTGTGTTTCCCAAAATTCGCTTGATCCTGACTCCTGACTTCCCAGAAGGAGCTATTGGATTCTCTCAGGAACACAGAAACTAAACTTGACTCAGAGATCGGCTCAGCTTATCTTTTGAGAGCTTGTCACAATGGTTGTGTTTGCCACTCAGTTGTCAAAAATGTAAACAATATGTTATCTAGAGATACATATAGGTGGTAAAAGTACAAGCAAAGCAAGGAGTAATTGCCAAAACATCAGAAGAGTGGTTACCTCTGGAGGAAGAGGGTGAAGAATATGATTGAAGTAGAGCACACAGAGGAATTTCAAGTTTCCGGCAACGTTTCACTTGTTAACCCTGTAGGTTAACTATGTTCAACTTGTGTAACTTGTAATAGGTACACAAGTGTCATTTTACCATTATCCTTTAAACTCCACATGTATTTTATACAGATGTCTGTGTGTATTATACTCAACACATAAGTGCTTAGCACAAAGCAGTTTAGTATAAAATGAAGAAGTGTAAGACATTAAACTACAGATTAAATTTTCATCCTGACTGCTTTGCCTTTGAATGCCTTTCCTTAGTATACTTTAACTAGAGTGTTAAAAGTACTGGTCGTGGGAAATGGAGTCCCTGAAAATCAGGAACCCCTTAGAGCAATGGGTCCCAAACCTTTCTAGTTGTGTACCCCTTTTAAGCCCATTTCTGTAAGTTGTACCCCTTGTTTTTGAAACAGCTGTTTTTAAATACTAATGCTTTTGGTCAGTGCCTATCTTAATGCAAAATAGTAGAAATGATGTAATAAGATAGGAAGGAAAAATTACTGCACTGAAAGTACCAACCACAGATTTAATTTTGCAATATTTGTAACAGTTAAATATTGATCATGATGGTCAAGCATTTAAACATTAAATTAAAAAACTACTGGAAAAGTATCACGATTAAAGACAATGCACTTAATTTTACTCAGTCAATAACTAAACTGATCCAACAGTCTGGCTATGGATGTGTTTATATGTTTGAGGAAGTTTTAGAAACGTTGCAAATGGACTGTTCTGAAACTGTGTAATGATTGGTAGAAGAGCAGTTTGGGGAAAGTGTTCATAACCACATCTTCACCAATCATCATTTGTTAATGTGATCTAATTTTGAAGTATCTCCATTAACAGTGATTCAAACTTAACATGTATTGTTCCATAACTCACGTGTTGCATTTTTTTTACTTTGTCATTTTCTCCATTACTGATTATTTTTTGGCATACCCTGAACAGCCCAGTACCTACCCCCAGGGATACACATACTACCACAAGGGAATCAATCCTTTAGAGTTTCTATTAGAAGGAAAAAGGTGGAATATTATATTGGATTCAAACCCAAAATCTTACACCAAAATAAATTCCGATGGATCAAGATTTATATGTGAAAAATTGAAAACCTAAAAGCATGACTAGAAAAATACAAGAGAATTCTTTTATAATCTGGGAGTATGGAAAGACTTTGTGAACATGATAGTAGCTATAAAAGGAAAGGAGCTAAATATACAGACTTTTTAAAAATTCTGCTCATCTGGGAGTTCCCTGGTGGTGTAGTGGCTTAGGGCTTCGGCACTGGCACTGTCGATGCTGTGGCCTGGGTTCGATTCCCGGCCAGGGAGCTGCCCACATACAAAATAAATAAATAAATTATAAAATACATAAATAAAAGCTAGCCCTCAAAGACTGGTTATAAAAAAAAAAAAAATTCTGTTCATAACAAACTCAAAAGGCAAGAAGAATTGGGAGCAACTACTTGCATTCCTGCAAGTCAATAAGAAAAAAGGCCAATAACTCAATCAAAAATAAGTGCAAGATACAAGCAGACAGTTCCCAGGAAAGGAATTTCAAATGGCTTTTAAACATGTGAAAATATGCTCATCCTTTTCCATAAGAGAAGTGCAAATTAAAAGTACCATTTGACAGATAAAATTTTTGATAACATCATGTGGATGAAGGTTAGAGAAACAGATGCTCTCACATATTGCTGGGGGAAATGTAAACTAGCTCAACCCCTATGGAGAACAACCTGACAGTATCATCAAAAGCTAAAATGCATATTCTGGGAGGCACGATTAGTTGTATAACCCAAATCATTCCTCCATATTTCTTGCTAACAAATTGCTCAGGTGACAATGCACCAAACTCCAAGCAATGAGTTTATTTATTGATTCATTCATATTTATTAACTATTTATTCTATTCTAGGCACTGTTCAGGGCTTTGGGGATTCAACAGTGAAGGAAGCAGACCAAACCCCACTCTTCATGATAATCCTATGCCAACTGATTGAGATTCCAGAACAAAATCGCAAAGGGACTATTTTTATGTATAGTTCAAATAATAGATGACCCTCTAATTTTTACCAAAATGGAGACACACTTATGAGAGTGAATGGAGTCCTATTAATAAAATACACAGAGACCATAGATGCTAATTGAGATTGTCACAGCAAACTAAAAAATGTGGTTGTCCCAATAATTCTGAGATAATGATGACATCACTACTGCCTCAGCTCCTGTTCTAAACAATGCCCCTCCATTCTAAAATAACTCCACTAAGAGTCTTCCAGTCCACTCTGGAAAAAAAAATTAGACCCAAATTAGCTCTAGAGAAAATACAAATGACAGATAAATATGAAAAGATACTCAACCTCTTTAATGATGAGGAAAATTAAAATTAAATAAACAATAAGAACCTTGGAATGATTTAAAATAGGGAAAGGATGTGGTCAGAGTGCTTTTAAAGCATGTGTACCTTTGATTTAACATTTTAATGCATTACATAATTTTCTGGGCATATTTCTAGAATAAAACTCGTTAAAACATTATTGTTAAAGAAAAACAGTAGTATGCTAACCAGATTGCAGTTTTTAAAAACGACATGCAACACTAGAATACTAAAAACCAATATTGTAATCATTACCCATTTACGTTTGCTGGATAGTCACTGTACCAGACTCAATAGTGGATAAAGAAATATAAAGAAACACCTGAAGCTTTCTTACTGTTAAAAGGGATAAATTCAAAAGGAAAGTTTGTTGGAGCTGCCTGTTATCCTCCAACCTTGAAAGCGGCCATGGTGCCTGGAGCTACAGACACTATCTTGTAACTGTGAAGTGACAATCATGAAAAGAAAAGTCAGTTTGCTAAGGGTTGCAGGAAAGAAAAGACCCAGAGGAAAAAGAAAAAGAACCCAGCTTTGGATGACCTTGATGAACTGCTGGACCAAACCTGAATCGAGAACTGTAGCTATGGGTCAAAGGTGATAGAAAGACATTCCTCTGTATACTCTTTGGTACTTTTCAAATTTCATATTATATGTATGCATCGTCTATAAAAGGTTGCAGAATATGCCACCCCAAAATATGCCACTTTGACATAAGAATTATTAATATTTTGAGTAAAAGTCACTTGAAAAATAGCACGTGTAAGAACAGAGTTCTAACCTCCCCTTTTTCTTCCTGAAAGCAGGAAATAAAAATCCCATGTGAAAGGTGTCCTGCTTCTATTATACCAGAATGAAACATTCTTATGACCAGAGACAAAGCGTCAGGGAAACAGAATTCTGAACAAACAGACCTTGTTAAAATTACTCTTTTCTTCCTTTAGCCTCCCCACATATTTTGGTTACTTTTCCACAATTGCCTCTCTTTTGTTCAACCTAGTGTAAAAAAGAATTTAGCTATTGTCACATCTTTCGGTCTTCATTTTCCTATGGGGGTTCTCATGTACATGTAAAAATCTGGATGCTTTTCTTCTGTTAAACTGTCTTATGTCAATTTAACCCTCAGGCCCCATACCAGACCCTAAAATGGTAGAGATAAAGTTTTGCCTTCCTAACACTTATGCAAATAAAACTGTAATGCCTGGGATTCTATCAATCCTAAAACGTTTAAGCCAAAAATATTCTTTGTCTATATTGGTTTCTTTTTTTAAGTGGAGACGTAATTTTAAGAAACGTTTAGTTTGATGAAAAAATGCAATGCAAAAATGTAAATTATAGACATAAAGGATCTTCAAGTATCAACTCTCACACAGTGGCAAAAATCTATCAGTAGACAAGCTAAAGCACATGTATCCAGACCCCTTCACCTAATTTATCTGCAATTAATCCAAAGCATTGATTTATGTTGAAATGATAAAACAAAATTTGACATTCTTAGTTTTGAAACACAGAAACCTGTGCCAAATGCTTTGAGAAATGACTTTTTAAAAATACCTCTATGTTGATTTTAAATTTTTTTTGAAAAATCAGTATCCACACCTCTATAGTTGCGAAGAGTAAACATGCCAAGATTGTTGGTATGTGATTCTTTCCCTTTAAATTCCAGACATTCTCGTCTCTAGGCATCATCGTGTGGGTAGGGCGAGTGCTGTATGGAAATAGCAGTGATCTTTGTGAGTTATGTCTAGTTATACCTCACTAGGACACGAGAGGGCGTGCGGAGGGCCGGCACTTGTTTTTATTTAAATCCAGAATCTCAGTCTGTGCTGAGAACAACAAAAGACTCGGAACACAGGGGCGGAAGACAAAGGGACGAGGTGGAAAAAAAGGCTGCACGTCCAGTTTTACTGGAGTTGAAATTGCTTCCTCACCCCATTCCTACCTCCGTGCCTTAAGAAACTGGAAATAAACAATTTAACCTGCAAAATAATGAAATCGACTAACAAGTCAAATCAGAGAAGAGTTAGTTACCATAGGTCAAGGAAAGACTATCACAGATGTGTATTTGATCAGTCTACTTGCCTGATACTAGTAACTTTAAAGATATCTCTTATATGTTTTTTCTGAGTTCAAGAATAATCTGTGCACATAGTAGAAAATTTAGAAAATATAGAAAAGCAAAAAAACAGTCAATATACTCCAGATAGAACTATTTTTAATACCTTCCCGTATTTCTTTCCAGATTTTTTTAACATTTATAAATGCATAAAAAAATAGGACTCAATATGCTATTTTGTACTGGCTTTCTTCTCATTTATTGTATCAACTTCTTTTTTATCGATAAACTCCAATAACATAACCTGTGAATCACAAGTAGAAAAGTAGGAAATTTCAAAAGCACTCCAGGCAGCTTTTTTTCCCTAAGATAGCAGCAAATTGTCAGACCAGAATGATGTATTTGAAGCAGGAAAGTTTCTGTTGCTTTGCCTTTAGAAAATAAAACAGGTAAAGACTAAAGAAGTAGAAACCATTTCTCCCTGCACGATGAAGACATTTCTTGTTTCCTGCAATCCTATCCCACAGGCAGCAGCCCCTCTACTTATTGTTTCTCAAATCCCCACATAACTCTTTCACAGGCTCTGAGCCTTTATTAGTGCTTCCCTCTTATAAAAGTGCTGGAAAGCTTTTTCCCCTTTTTCTTTCAAAGTTCATCATCTTTTGAAAGCCCAGCTGCAAAGTAGGTCTTTTTCAACCACCCCTGACAGAGACAGTCCTTCTCTGTAGTTCATTAGTACTTTGCACATATCCCCATCACTTTCTACCTGTATGACCTTAACCTTCCTGTGCCTCAGTTGCATCATCTGTAAAAGGGGAAGAATTATTGCACCAAACTCATAGGAAGGTAAAATGTTACAGTACACAAAAACCTGTACACTAATGTTTATAATAGCTATGTGTATAATAATTGAAAACTAGAAACAACCCTAATGTCAATCAACCAGTAAAGATAAACGAACATCCATACAAGGAAATATTAAACAATTAAAAAAAAAACTACTGATAGACACAACAACGTGGATGACTCTCACAAGGATTATGTTAATTAAAAGAAGCTATATTCAAAATGCTATAAATTGTATGGTTCCATTAATAGGACATTCTGGAAATAGAAATCACATACCCCTACTGTGCTATTTTTTTCTATTTCTACTCTTGTCACCACCTAGTATATTCTAGTCATTGTTTATTGTCTTCCTTCTGTTAGGATATAAGCTCCACAAGAAGATTTATCCATTAAAATCTCCCCCAGGCATCTAAAACAATGTCTGGTGTATAGCATATTATTATAGTCATTGTTTATTGTCTATCTTCTTTCTGTTAAGATACAAGTATAAGCTAGCTCCACAAGAACCAGATTTATCCATTAAAATCTCCAAGGCATCTAAAATTATGTCTGGCATATTGTAGGTTCAGTAGTGAATGAATAACTACAGTGCCTGCTAAGTATTAGACATTAGTAAATATTAATACAGGAATAAGCATGACACACATGTTGATATTAGTAATAAAGTTTTTCCCTCTATAACACATATTTATTTGTTAATATGTATGTGTGAGGAATTGTGCAGCAGAGTGAAAATTGCACAGAATTTGCAGTCAAAGCTTGGGTGATTTCTAGCCTCTATGACTTCCTACCCATATGATTCCGCACAAGATTCTTTATCCACCTATGAAAATTAGAATAAAACACTTGCCCTGTTGACCTCACAGGGCTGTTGAGAAAATTAAATAAATATGAATGGTTTTGCAAGCTGTGATAAGCTATACAAACAGTTATTTAGGCAGAGCAAGCTTTGAAACTTTCAACATGGATTGCCATCATGCTATTTACTTTCAAAGAGAGTGCTGTATTGCCGGTCAGTTTTTAACCTTTACTTTGTCCCAGTGCTGACAGTGAGGAATCTCTCAGCTCCCTTTCCCTATTCAGGTTAACTATCCTCTTTTCCTTTCCATTTTAGGAAGATAGACAGCAGGTGTTAATTCCTTGCTCTATGATCTCTGCTGACTCAGGCTGCTTCTTCATTTCCATAGGGAGGGGAAAAAAAAAAAGAAAACGCCAGTTAACTGCACACTTATGAACACTGACATAACTTTACCAAGTGGAGAGGATGGTGTCTCTACTGAAAGACAAAGATTAAGCCTCTTCTGCCAAAGCGTGGAAGGCATGTATGTGTTGGGTGGGAGCAAGGCAGTGGCGGATAGAGAGGATCACCAACAGGCAGTTGGTGGGACCTAGGTTCCCACTGCCCTGAGGCTTAGACACATGAGAGACCTGGAACAAGTCCCCTCGATCTTACCAGGAAAAGGACATTAAAATAATTATCACAGTTCCCTTTGGACCTCACAAGTTAGTGAAGGGTCGTAAATAGAAAAAAAACCCCAGGACATTGAGTTTTATTGAGGATTTTGGTCTACTTAAAAGTGAAAAAAAAATATCCCAAAGCAAGACCTCAGAAATTGCCATATTTTAATGTCTGCACTGAACAATTTCATTCATTTGATGGATCATACTATGTAGTCTATGATCAATAAAACTATATTAATTCATAGACACTACAAGGAATGAATTCCTTAGGATGCATCAGTTATTCTATAGTGGAAATTTTCAATCATGTCAGTTTGTGACTATGAAATCACTTATTTAGAGATAATGTCAAAAGTTTGTAAGTGAGGCCCTCCGGAATAGGCTTGATCCTGCTTATGAAAAAGATCAGTATGATATAAATTATTCTATTAGTGCACTTTCCTAACCCTATGTTTAATCAATGGCACATCCGTGTTTCGAATTTTTAAAAGTATTATTATTTAACAATTTTTGTGCTTATTTATCATCAAGTAACTGTAGACACCTCAGAAAAAAGACTGAAATACGGGAAACATAAGCTAACAAAATTTCATTTGGCCTCGGCTAGCAAAGTGCATGAGCTCTTCTGTGTCACAAAAGCTTACAAATTGACGAGACACTGAACTGGAGGACAACCTTGACTCCTCCAAACATCTGGCAACCATGATATTCTTAAACTTCAACTTCAGAATGAAAATATGAATTTGTGAAAGAAAACTTCCATACGCTTGGTCACTATTAAAACAAATAGAAATCTCCCGCCAGAAACCTAAATCATGCAGAAAAACATAAACAACCCGGGAAACTATTTTCCACAATGCACCATCTCTAAAATTGGAAGCGCATTTTGTTTCATTTATTCAAAACCATTTACTAATTCTTTTCACTGCAGCGGAATCCAAGATAACCGAGAGAGGTTAATGAGCGAAGAAGCGACCCAAATGTCCGAATTTTCACACTTCTGGGTGGCAGACGAAAAAGATGACCAAGAACGTGTCAGGAGTAATAGTCATTAAACTTCAAGGAAGACTTAGGAAAGGACTTTGTCAGCAGCTCCTCGTTAGTATAGTGGTTAGTATCCCCGCCTGTCACGCGGGAGACCGGGGTTCAATTCCCCGACGGGGAGGTTGGTGTTTTTTCGCTTCCTTTTACTAACCTATTCCCATTTTCCATATAATTCAACATCGTGACATTGCCTACACCTGCAGTATGCTAATATCTCTTATGTGTCTTTTCAAAATGAATTTTAACCTTAATCCTCACCGTAAAATAAAAGCCTACACTGAGTAAACGCTTTATATTATTGGCAGAAAGGGAAGACAGAGAGAAAGAAAACATTGAGCTCGGCCACTGGGGTTTCTTCCAGTCGCTACCTGGCAAATGTTTGCGCATGCGCAGAGGCGCCATGCCAAATTCCAACTCGAGGTCACGAACTCAGCGCACTGAACCCGTGGGGCAGGGAAGAGAAAAGGCGGAGGCTCCGCCCCAAGTGGGGCGGGTCAAAACGGAAATCGATTGCTGGAGAAGGGGAAGGACCGCTTTCCTTTAACTGGAGACTGTAGTAAACGGAAACTCCACTGTCCTACTTCCAGTAATCCAACTTAAGCTAGGTGGAGGGCTAGCTATCAGTAACATCTTGGTGCTAAAACAATCTCCAATGGACCTGTACTTGGCAGGTGGGCAGAGAGAATAAAAGAAAACGTGGAGGGGGGGGGGTGTGCTCGCAAACGACGCCATGTTACTCGAGTGCTAAGAAACTGCGCGAGCCACAGCCCAGCAGGACCTCGTGGCGCAACGGTAGCGCGTCTGACTCCAGATCAGAAGGCTGCGTGTTCGAATCACGTCGGGGTCATAACCTGTTTTTTCCCCTAAGTACTGGTTTCTTATAAACGTAGGTATATTCTCTCCATTCCTTGAAAATGCCTTTAAATTTTAGGATTAAATATTCCTAGTTCAAATGTTATACTAGTAATCCGTAGTCTGCAAAACGGCAAGGCTCACTACATATTACAGAGCCTTAAAGCGCGTTTTCTGTCATTTAACATGCATAATGCATAGAACTATGGGCTATCACTGTTGTGTATTAGTGGGCATGTTAATTAATTCACAATGGTTCTTCACGGGACATGTACAAGCTGCTTTTCCAAAAGCGGTTGTAGACCCGTTTGCCTTTGAAAGCAAGTAAAATAGAATACAATTTTTTAACTTTTAATATTATAATAGGTTACATGTCTTAGTCCCTGTAAATAACCTTACAACAGGTGATTAATATGGTGCTTTTACAGATGAAACTGTGGCACAGGCATAGTGGCCCGCCTAGAATCACCCAAGATTCCAACCCAGGTGACTATCTCCAGATACCTTTCCTTACTATTTTATAATGAAGGTGGAAACAAACCGTTGAAAGAATGTGCTAGAAGCCATACGCTAATGTACCTTTTATATTTTCACCAATTCATGCAAGTGGTGACAAGTCAGATACCTCTTTAATAGCAGGGAACAAAGCTTACTCATTCACTTTTGTTTGTAAGCTTCAGAACGCTTAGTAATATATAATTCCTTACAGGTATGCGTCAAATATTTGTTGTACAAAAAAAATGAATAGCAGGAGTATGAGAAATTAGTATTTTTAGGTTTTTATTGGATATATTTTATAAAAGTCCCTGAGTTTTTCTGTTTAGTGTTTTAAAACTATCAAAGAGTATAATAATTTCTTATGATTCAATCTAATATAGTGGTTTAGTGGGACACTGTTCACTTTCACATATTTGTCCTGTTTTGTTGGATTGAGATTAGATTATCCATTTCAATACATATTTATGGACCACCAACTATGATCAGCCTGATACTGTGCAAAAGCACTGAGGAAAAGTATATACTGAGCAATAATGGGTGGTTTTTTGAGCAGCAGGAGACAGATATGTTAGGTAACCAAATACCGTAATATGTTGGGATAAATGCCATGAACAGATTGGTGTGATGGTACTAAAACAGACATTAATTCTACCTTAGGTAGTTCAAGAAAGCTGCATAAAGGAAGACCTTGAAAAATAATGAGAAGTTTACTATGTGATTTTTAACACATTTATTCACCTAATGGACAAATATAAATGCCTTTTATGAGTCAATCACTTGTCACTTAACATCCCTGGGATGTGATTTGATCAACTGCAAACAAAAGTAGAGGTTTGTATTTGTTGCCATAGCAAAATACCATAGGCTGGTTGGCTTTAACAACAGAAATTTATTTTCTCACAGTTCTGGAGGCCAGAAGTCCAAGATCAAGGTGACAGCAGGGTTAAATTCTTCTGAGACCTCTCCTTGGCTTATAGATGACCACCTTTTCACTGTGTCCTCACATGGTGTTTCCTCTGTATGGACACATCCCTAATGTCTCTGTGTGACCAAGCTTCCTCTTATAAGGACACCAGTCATATTGGATTAGGGCTCACTCTAATGGCCTCATTTTAACTTCGTCACCTCTTAAAAGATTTTGTCTTCAAATACAGTCACACTTTGAGGGAGTGGGGGTTAGGGCCTCAACATATAAATTTTAGGGCAACAGAATTCAGCCAGTAACAAATTATGTTATTTCTCCCCCGGCAACCTTTGTATATACAGCTTACATTTGCAACAATACTTTCTTGACCATAGCTTGAACCAAGAATGTTATCTCATTTGTACAAAATCATACTCTCATGAGGTAGAAAGAGCAGGTTTTATTACCTTGTTAATCATTTTGTTATGGCAGCTTTACTAAACTAATACAGCTTTGTTACCGAAATCAAGGGAGTTTGTTTTGCCTGCACGCATCAAAGCCAAAGAAACGAACAGGAGTTTGCAGCAAAGAAAGTAAAAGTATTTAAGGAAATAGTGCCAAGCCCAGAGATATAGGTGAGGTGGCACTCAAAGACCTGGCTCCAAGACGGTGTGTAGGTTACAGATTATATAGGGTAAAATCACAAGACACCATGGATTAGGAGTTCGGGGTTGTGCTGGGAGTGGGTTGGTCAAAGGTGAGGTAAGGATAATGAATCATTTCTTCATGTCTTGAGGCCCGAAGTTGTTTTCTGGAGTCCCTCTATCCTATCTCATTCGATTGTAGCCATGGAGTTGTTCCACTTTAGGGTTCAGGAACTGAAAAGTAACATAGGTCAAGATGTTATCTTTAGCCTGCCAGAGGTCCAGACAATGTGACCATTAGTGGGATCCGGGCTCCTGTCTTCAGCTACCTTAGAAATTGCCCACGGGGGAGGGAGGTGGAGGCTAGGTCTCTGAAGGGTATATAGAAAGGGCTATGATTTCTAGAGTTAAGGTTTAAAACTAAATGTAATCAAAGTCATAAGGGCCCTCAGTTTCAGCTTCTTTGAAGAACTCCTAGTTCTCCAGTCTGGCTGGAGATGAAGAGAGACAAAGTTGTAGAGGTAGACAGTAGTCAGATCACTCAGGACTTTGTGTGCCATTCTAACTAATTTAGAATTCATTCTGAAGGCAATGCCAAGCTATTATTCAAGAATGTGACTTGGTCAGCTCTAGCTTTACAAAGAATGTAAAAATGGCCTAGAGCTGTTGTTTCCAGACCAGCATCTGGAGAACAAGTTAGAAATGCATATTTTCAGGTCCCACCTTGGACCTGCAGACTCAGAAAACTGGGGGTGGGGCCTAGCAACCTGAGTTTTAAACCAGGCCTTCCAGGTGAGTCTGATACAAGCTAATGTTTGACAACCACTGGCCTATCTATACACAAGGCAAGTCCAGATTGGAGGTCCCGCTTAACTTATAGGATTGCTAAAAGAATCACGTAAGAGAAAATACATAAAAACGTTTTCTAATTTGTAAAGCAGTATACACACACATACACACATCATTATTAATACTGCTATAGATCTAAAACTATCACTTCACAGGTTCCAGCTTCTTTTCCAAAGCTGGGACATCTGTAGCTTCTAGAATGGTCTTATTTGCTGACTTGCTAAAACCTTGAAACAACCTAAAATCCAACACTTCATGGTAACTTCAACTTTGACAATCATATTGGAATGATGTGATGAAGGAGGATCCATGTTTGAATTACCAAATCCTGACAATAGCTCTATGATCTTGTTCTATTGTATTTCACCCAAAATTTTGCAGTCTATTATTTACTATTCCAAGTGAATTTATACACTAATATAGAATGCTCTGAACATTTATTTTACCTTTTTAATAAACTAGCTTTCTCTTTTGAGATTAAGTACTCTGGATGAACTGATAAAATGGAGCCCTTAGAGATCTAAAACTGACAGACTGAATTCTGATAAAGTTCCCTCACTACTTACACTAATTCGAAAAGAAAAGTAGTTAAGGTTATAAAATCATATATGTTCACTGTAGAAACCTTGGGAAATATGCAAAAACATAAGGATGAACATAAAAATCACCTGTGCCCCACTACACAGAGCGAATTACTACAAACATTTTGGTCTGTATTCATTTAGTCTTTTTTCTTTCTATGTATGTTTTTTGTTGTTGTTGATTCACCTGAGCGGGGATCGAGCCCAGGCCATGGCAGTGAGAGTGCCAAAGCCTAGCCACTGCACCACCAGGGAGCCCCCTGTTTATATTTTTAAATAAACACTTATCCATACACATTTTAGTTCTTTATAAATCTGAGATCTTACCCTAATATGGTCTTCTATTTTCTTCTATTTGATTTTTACTTAATGCTATATATTATAAACATTCTTTCATATTAAATTTCAAGAACATGATTTTTATGACCATGTAGTATTTTAACATCTGCTCTATTTTGAGGCAACGCCCTTAAATTCAAAACCAAGTCCTATGCAAAACAAAAATAATGTTATTTTTACATGTAATGTTTTGATAATGAAAGACAAAAAAGGCAGCTGTATGCTAATAACATTAAGGACTTCAAAAAAGGAAAATGGAGGCAGTTATCCAATTGATTTAGAAAAGAATGTTGTGGAAGTACTTTCTGACAAAGTAATTGCATCATTATTTTTTTTTTTAAGCTGTGGCTTCACACAGAAATCTGTTCCCAAGGTTTTAGGTATCAATGCTGTAACATTTTAACAATTTAAAACAAAAACCTAATACAGTAGGCTCTCCATTAACCAGAACTCAAGCAACTAGCACTCTATACCAACCAGCACTCTCAAGCAACCAGAAAAAAAAAAGAAATAATACTTTAAATGAAAATTAAAATAAAATCTCAGCATGTTATACAGCTGCACATCCTGCAAAACCTGACTTTGTGCGGGGTGTAGAACCTCAAAGCAAGCTGATATTTGTTCATTTTTCAAGAAAGCTGCATGCAGTTTTGCCTGTCAAAATCATCTACTGATGTAGATCCGAAACCATCCACATCCACTTCTCCAGATCCTGTCCTAGCTACATCATCTGGTCCTGATGATCCTGATGTGATGTCTACCCAGTAAACTCCCTATCCCTACTATAACAGTTTTAAGTGTGTATGTGCATATTTTTTCCTACATTTCTTGAAGTTAAAAGAATTACATGAAGTTCATTAAATTAAAAAGCTATTGACTACTGCTTAACTAAAATTGCACACTGCACGCACAAAGGTGTTTTTATAATAAAACTGTGTTACATTATTTGTCATCTTAATTTGCTTTTAGTTACTGTTTTTTTGGGGGGGGGTTGTAAAAATATAGAAAAGTTAAAGTTTATTACAGAAAAGTTGAAAGGTAACTTTAACCACTCTGAGATGGTGGAGCAGGCCGACCCAAGAGCGGGAAGCAGCCTTAATTACTGTTTTTCAATATTAATATCAAGGCTATATAGTTTATGGTATGGTATGGTAAGGTATGGGATATAGTATTAGTTAGGCCTATTTTTTTTAATGGATGTGTACATTTCACTTTATGTATGAACTACATTTTATCCAATTCCCTAAGGTTGTTCCCAATTTTTTCACCTTACATGTGACACATCTTTGGCTATTTACCTCATTTTTGTCTTCAAGATAAATTCATAAAGTGTAGAAAGGAATGCATATTTCTAACTCTATAAAGATTTGACTTTTTATTGCCAAATTGCCCTTTAGATGTCTTTACCCACCGAACTACAACTACAAAGTCTTGGAAGTAGGGAAATGACAGGCTGGCCTTGATCTTCCCTCTCTTCCTCAGCTTGCAGGTCATTGTTCCTGGGCCACCTCCTCAATTGAAGAAGTAGCAAAGGCTGGTCAAGAGGTGCTTCGCTGGCTGTAACTGTACACCTACAAGGATCATAAAGTCACCAAGCAGCTTGTGCAGTGGGCCAAAAGGATGGGCTACAAGGCCATGATTGTGACAGTGGATACCCCTTACCTGGGCAAGTTCTTCTATGATATGCATAAACAGGTTCAAGTGCCACCCCAACTCAAGTAACTGTGGGTCTCTGGTCCCCTGGTCCCCTGAGAGGGTTTTCTAGTGCTCTTTGCTTTTGTCATGAGCCAGCTCCAAAGGTTTCCTCCAGTTTCCAAGAGGGTGCCCTGGGGAATTAAATTTTCACAAAATGTTGGTCTCAAAGGGATCTTAATCTGATTATAGAGGCTGAGAAGTCCCATGATCTGTTGTCTATAAGCTGGAGGCCCAGGAAAAACTCAGGACTATGTTTAATAGTAACTCTTAAGCAACCAGAAACTACATTTGTCCAGCATCTCCCAATACCCAAGGGTGCTGGTTAACTGAGAGTCTACTGTACCTGTTTCAACATAAAAGATAGCAAAGAAATTTTTGTATAGGGAATGAATGTAACACAAAAAGTCCAATCTTTTTTTTTTTAATTCAGAAATTTCACAGATCATGACTGAAACAATCAACTTCTTGAGAAAGAGAAGGAAGAGAGCCAGAGTACAAGCAGTGGAATCCACTGCGATAGGACCCGTTTTCCACTGAAACAAGAAAGATGCAAGAGAAAATGGGCACATATTTGACCATGAAGTTGAGGCATTCCCCATAGATGATCTCTGTTTTCTCAAAATATGAAGCAAGATCACTAGCTGAAAATGGGGAATGGTGGGGGAAAGAGTTGTGAGAGATTTATGGAGAGAAGCGAAAATATGAATAATCCAGAGACTGAATAGTTTTTCAGCCAGTGTCGAGGGCTCCTATGAGGTCTGAGGTCTTGAATTAAATTATACAACAGTTAGCCCTTGTTGTATAATTTTTCTCCAGTAATATTTGCCACTTGGTTGCAAGGAATGAGAAAAATGTGTTCCAGCAGGGTTAGATCCAAGCAAGGTTGAGGTCTACCAAGTAAGAAAGATGGAGACATTTGGATAAGAGAATTGAGTGCCTTTGCAAAAGAGCAATTACAAGAATTGATAAGGGAATCTAAGTCGGTTGAGTTGAAAATGATTACATCATGGCAGAAGCAGGATAATAGATTCTTTTGAAAGTGTTGATGTTAATGGATTAGAAATCTGAACTAGGTCCATGAGAGTACAAAAAATGAGAAGAGGGGATAAGGCTAGTGATTGACAACTGGGATACTTGAAATTGAGATTTAGAAGGTAAAATAGTTATTGTTGACAAGATGCAGAGTTTTAACCACTGGAGTGGATTGATGAGATGAAACATAGGAACAAGTTGTTGGAGATGAAGAGGTCAAAGACCTAAGAGTTCAAGTGTCAGTGTTGCATGGGTCATCTATAAGAATGTTGAATTTACACAGAATGTAGACATGAAGAGATAGTAAGGAAAACCTAGAGCAAGGAGCAACAGTCTATAATTTCTGAAAGTGGCCAGGAGGTTAGTATATAGTAGACAGTGATTTAGCCAGATGATATGAACTTCAAACTTAAAATGTTTTTGGAGGAAATAGTTTAGAAGTAGTAATTGAATAAAGATACCACCCAAACTCCGTAGACCCAACCTCTTGGCCTTAATAGAGTGTGAGAAAAAACCCGCCTCTACTTTGGAGGTCTACCAGAGTCAAAGGAAAAGATTACCTTCATGACTCAAAATGGTGATGCTAGGGATATACCTGGGTGCATCTAGGATGATACCAAGTCTGAATTTGGTTAAGTCATGATTTTGTGGATAATATCAAAAGGCAGTATCACTGTCTGATAACTTATGATATCAACCATGTCTTCTAAGAAATGCATAATCTGTAAGTAACTTCCTGTCGATAGTGTCCTGGGATAAGAAAAGGAGAGATAATGAATGAAAGAGATTGAAAATGTTGTTTTTGCATTGGGAACATGTATTTCAGGCATCTAGAATGCTGTTTTGTGTGAATTATCTTTAATGCTGGCCTATAGGGCTCATACTATCTCTATTTAAAACAACTTTCAGACTCAATAGGTGATTTTTTTTTTGCAGTTGCTTGTGGTAAAAATAAAATTAATTATTGTCTTTAAGAATTGCACTGCCAGGAAATTTTCTGGTACAAAAGCCCTGTGAAAAAAGCAGAGTTCCTGTGCAGCATCCTTGGGTAGTAACTGTGACTCCTGGCATTGTACTCTACTCACATCAAATAGAGGGAGAATATTATCTTCATATGTCAGTTGATGCCACCCACTCCAAGGGTCCACTTCATTGACCTAGTTACCAAGGTATCCTCAGACCATAGGGCAGCTGTTAGAGCCTGGAAACTCTTCCAATCAAATTTAAAAATAAATTTATCGGGGTGACATTGGTTAGAAAAATTATGTAGGTGAGCCCTGGTAATTCTGACCCTTTTCAGTTAGAGTAGCAAATCCTAACTCTGTTAGCACAGTTAAGCCAAGGCCAAACTCTTTATCAAGGTAACACTTTAATAGGATAACTTGTAGAGATTATGCTCAGGATTTTGTTGGTCTGCCCATTATAATTTGAGACTACTCTGGAAGAAATAACTGAACTGTGGCAGGTAAGTTGCAGATTGGGACCATCACACATATATTAATTACATTTGTGGGGTTACTAGTCACTGCAAAATCATGGTCCTTTACCAGTCTGCTCAGTTCCCCATCTGAAGATAAATAATACTTGTGAATGTGCTCAGCAGAGCTGGGGGTGGGGGTGGGGAGAATGAGGTAACTTCAAGGCATTCTCAAACATCTACAAAACAACTTGCTAACTAAAATACAATTTTTAATCTGTATCACTGAGCTTAATACTATTGCTTAAATATATGTAAATACTGAAATTTGAAAAGAATTAATATATAAAATTGCCTTTAGGAAAATAATCCATCATTAAAATAAGTGTGTCTTCTCAATGTGAACAAAATAAAATGGCTTAATTCATAGGGAACATTTTTAATGAAGGCATTATTTTAAATTTACTCAGAAAAGGACAAATTGACTCGAATTTAACCATACAGAAATCAGGTATTTTAAAAATTATTCTTAAAGAGCTTATGAAGCATAGTTTATGGTCAGAATCTGGTGAAATGATTAAGACATTCTAAATCCAAGGTAAGCTTCTTTCCTTTCGTGGAGGAAAACATTAAAACATACTCATTAGTAAGAAATAGAACTATTTGTCATCAATAGTATTTGTTTTTTAGGAAGACGTTTTAATTGTAGCAAATTGCTGAGACTCTACCAGGTTTTAATTTGGATCTGTAATATCGATTTAATTAGGGTTCCTGGTCTAATTATAGGTCACTAGACTTCCTGTATGATTAAAGTCCAGTATGTACCTATCTCAGTTGCCTATTAAGGCATTCCTGTTTCCTTTAATTTTGTTGTATTATTAAACGTTAGATTTGTAAGTTATGGTAAGATACTTAAGAGGTGGACTCTAACCGAGGGGCGGCTCTCAACAAAATGCAGTCGAATGAAATGAAGTAATTTAGAAATGCCCCAACCTTTAGCATGAGCAGCAAATGGAACATTCGACGACACCATTTCGTCTCAAATTCAAGGGCAGTTTAAAGTACCCAGCAGTAGTCGAGGTCTGGCTTTTCCTGAATTTCAGGAACAAAAGAAGCATTCGTAAGCAAAGACGGGGATTTAACTGCCAGCTCTCCCTTTCCTCCCCCGAAGATAAATCAAATCAAGGAATATGAGAGCCCACAAACACGCCTCGCTTCTTTTCCTTCTTTTCTGGGTTAGCATTTGAGGAAGGAAAGGCTGCGGCTATTCTGCGGTGGATCAGTGCCCTGAAATTGATAAAGGCCCAGCCCCGTCCTCGGAGCTGGCATGGAAGTCGGCCCGTTCGTAGGCGACCGACCCCGAGGAGGAAGGTTTCTTATGAAGCAGGGGAGGGAGAGGAAACGGCGCACAAAAGCAGCACGACTTGTCCCTTATCACTGTCTAAGGGGAAGGGTGGAGAAAAGGGAAATAGAAACGGGCCGGGCACCGGGGATCCCGCCCGAGCGGCTTTTAAACTGCGTTTCTACAACCTCTCGCAGGGCGCCGCGGCTAATGGAACCCGCGCGAGGCGTCCCGCCAATCAACGCCGCGCTTCCTCTCGCCGTCGGCCAATGGCGGTGCGCGTTCTTGGGGCGTGGGCGAAGCAGGCTTCTCTCCTTGGCTGTAGTGTGTGGGCTGGGGTTGGTGCTGGCTATCTTGGCTGCACTTGGTCCGTAGTTCTGCTTCGGGGCCTTTTGTGTCCGGCTTTTGCTTTGCTTTGTGTGTCCGAGTTCTTTTTTTCTTTTTTTGCTGTGGTGGGAGCCCTGAGGCTCGGAGGCGGCAGCGCGGGCCCCCTGGGCTAAGGAGCGAGCGCGCCGGCGTGAGCGGCGGGTGTAAGGGCTGCGGGGAAGGGGTTACGTTGCCGAGATGCCGGAGTTCCTGGAAGACCCCTCGGTCCTGACGAAAGAGAAGTTGAAGAGTGAGTTGGTGGCCAACAATGTGACACTCCCGGCAGGGGAGCAGCGCAAAGACGTGTATGTGCAGCTCTACCTGCAGCACCTCACGGCGCGCAATCGGGCGCCTCTTGCCGCCGGCGCCAACAGCAAGGGGCCCCCCGACTTCTCCAGCGACGAGGAGCGCGAGCCCACCCCGGTCCTCGGCTCCGGGGCCGCCTCCACGGGCCGCAGCCGAGCCACTGTCGGCAGGGTAAGGACACTCGCCCAGAGCCACAAAGGGGCGTTTGGCGGTTGTCGCTGCCCGCGCGCTTGCAGTCCTCCCTCCTTGGCGCCCCCTCGGGCCTCCTCGGCGGCGGGGCTGTCCGCGCTGCTCTCTTGGAGGCTGGCCTCTGGGTCTGCGGAAGCTGGATTCGGGCCCTTCGCCGCGGGCTTGCAGGCTCTGGAAGGGGAGGGCGCTGGGGAGGAGAGTCCCAAAGTTGGGGACGCAGGGCTGGCGTCTTTGCCGTGTGTGTCTGGGAGGTGTGAAGTTGGCGTGTGCTCTGAGGTTGCGCGTCGGTGACGGGCGAGTGCGCTTGGTTCGCTATTCCGTGACCCTCGGCTTCCAGGAGTGGGTATTCGGACTGGGACTCCGTGCCCTTTTCGAAAGCGCTAAGGAGGGGTCAGCCCCAGTCGGCTATAGGTTACGTTGGAGCGTTTTCCCGCTTTCTTAACTGAAATGGCTAGTAACCGAGTCTCAGAGCGCTCCCTGGAGGGCAGTTTCTGCATACTAATTTCTAACTAAAATTTGAAATAAATTCCCGCCTTTTCATGTTTTTGCACCTGGAGTGCTTTTTGAACCGTTTGTGTTTTTCTGGTTTGTGTTACTCTTCCACAACAGGCAGTCTTTTGGCGGGGCAGCATTACTCAATTAAAATAAGCATTTAAAAATCCATTAAGCGGTTTTCATAGATGATCAAATATTTGAAATTGTAGTTAGTAAAGGGTTTGAATTTTTGGATTTATTTCCTTTTTGGTAAATTTTACATGAGGAAAGGAAAGACTTAAGAATCAGGAGAAATGTGTATTTCGTTACATTCTGATTTGTCAGTTTCACAGTTTGGAATATCTAACCCCAGGTAAATCTCATTGGCTCTACCAAATCTATGTTTTGTTTGAAAATAGCTTGGTGTTTTCTTCTGTGGGTTTCTATATGCTATTTTTTTGGTATGAATCTGCCTAGTTACTAGACTTCAACTCCGAACAAAGTGTAAAAAGTAAGTAATGGCTGTAACGCACAATAAATGCTTTGTAAAAAGCATTGAACGTGGAGTAGTTGTAGTTGTTGCTACTGATTACTAGTGTAACTCAAAAACATAAAGTACTGCTTTTTTCAAAGTTATGTGGTTTAACTTTAGTTTTTAAAAATCTATCTTAATGTGCTTTTGGAACTACCCAGATGGAAATGAAAGGTGTAATAGATACAAGTACATGTAATTAAATTTTAGCCTGGGCTTTAGAAAATTGAAAATTTATGTCTTAAGTTGGTCCCTGGCACATAGTAGTAACAAATAAATACTTGCTTAATAAATAAAATACCACCTGCACCATATTTTTTCTGGGGTGTGTGTGTGTGTGTGTGTGTATTTAAACCACTTGATGTCCCTCCAATAACTGCCATTTATTTGCATTCCTCTTCCCTCCTTGTGGATTTTGTCGCCTAAGGAAATAAATTTGATGAATGTTGAAAACTTCTTAATTAAATGGTTTAAAATTTGTTTTCTTTGTTTGCATCATATCACTGGACATCAAAGGTTCATTGCATTTATGAATAAGGAACTTTTTTTCAATTTCTGTGTAATTGGCAAGGCTGTACAATGTGTGCTGATGTAAGACTTTTGGTTCAAGAGAAATGTTTACAAATATAAAAAAAAGTAAAGCCACTTGACTTCTCCGTAATAAACAGAAATTTACTTTCTGGTAAAACATATCCCTTACTTGCTTTTCCCCAATCTTGCTGGAAAAGGAAGTAATACTCAAAATTATTTCTGTAAAGATTTGGTTGAATATGAAATATTGTACATTTAAATTAACACACTTGAAAAAAATATAGAACTTTATAGTGGTTTTCTGTGCATATGTTTTATTCTTGACCCATGGAAGTATTTGCTTGTATGTTTATAATAGGATTAATCTTCTTAGTTATTTTGATACTGCTTCATTTTTTGACAGAAACAACCATCTTGGCTTTGATAATTTTTCCTTTAGCAACTTTCTAAGAGAGTATGTCCCAATCTACCCTGTGTTCTTGGGGTTATAAGAAGACCCGAGGGTAAAAATTTTAAATTTCAGTTCAATTATCCAGCGTGTTTTAGTTCCTACCATATGCTCTTAAATACTGGAGATGGATTTCTGCAGACCATTCCCACCACCATAATTATTTAATGGTTTTTTTTTTGTTTTGTTTTGTTTTGTGATAATTGATCATGTTTGTTACTTAATCTTTATCTCAACAAATTTCCCATGTTATCCAAGATTTTCAGCACTACACAAATAAGCTCTGAGTGAAAGGAATTAACATTTTAAGAGAGCCTACTATGTCCAGTAGCATGCTAAGTCCTTTATATCTCATTTATTTATTCATTCATTCATCTATTTTTATTTATTTATTGGTGGTTCCCTGGCTGGGAGTCAACCCAGGCCTTGGCATTGTCAGCGCTGAAGCCTAGCCACTACACCACCAGGGAACCCCTTATTTAATATTTTGATATAGAGAGAACTATTTTATAGCCATAGATTTTAGTCTTTTCTACCTTGAGTACTTAAAATTAAAAAATGCGTACCCTTGGCTAGGTTCAAAGGTGTTGACAATTTGAAATAGTTCATAGTGGTAGTTGGTCTGTAGCGTTTTCTGTTTTAAAGTACATTAAGTAAAACTGAGTTATAATTTAACTTAGGAATCTGATAGACGTTTTATCAGGCATAGGAAAAATACCTTGGATTTAAAATAAAAGGACCTTAAGGCATTTATAAGAAAATTCTCTATGTAATATTCCTTTTATGTATACAATATTTTGTGTTCTGGTCATTGTTAGTTCCATATACAGGCTTCAGCTCATAAAAGGGTGTTATTTGTGCTGGACCCTGTATAATGAAAATATAGACTCACATTTCTTAAGGAATATTTATAATTTAGGAGAAAGCCAAATTATGTTTCAAAGTTGCAGATAAGGAAATTGTTTAGGTGGTGGATTTCTGACATTTTAAAATAAAACATTGGGAGTTCCCTGGTGGTGTAGTGGCTTAAGGCTTCGGTGCTGGCGCTGTCAACACTATGGCCTGGGTTGGATTCCCAGCCAGGGAACTACCCACATACAAAAAAATAAAAAATAAAATAAAATAAAACATTAATGTGGATTTAGCCAGAGGCATAGCCTATAATTTCTTTTTGAACATGAGTTTATGAAGAATATTTTTAATTGAAGGAGAAAGTGTATCATTTCATGCATTGCCATGGTCTCTTAAATTCACTTTGTGTAATATGACAAAAATGTTTTGCGTATTAAAATTTTGGATTTTGGTTTTTAATTTTCTTATTTCTGAGCTTTTTATTTTACACATTTTGGTGACACCGGTATTTTTTTGATGTTGAGATTATTATAGATTGTCCACGCAAAAATAAACATTTACAGAGTTGGCAATCTGCCTTTTCCTTCCAAGGTGCAAAGCAGTGTAGCTATTTGGAATCCAGTGGAGCATAACATTCTTGAATGGTGTGATCTGGTGGATTATGAATTCTTAACAGGAAATATTTAAAGACATGGAACAAAAAAGAAAAAGTATGTTAATGATGGTAAATGTTAATTAAATCATAAATTGGCCATCATACTCTACAGCAGTGGTTCTCAACCTTCCTAATGCTGTGACCCTTTAATACAGTTCCTCATGTTGTGCTGACCCCCATAAAATTATTTTCATTGCTACTTCATAACTGTAATTTTGCTACTGTTATGAATCGTAATGTAAATATCTGATATGTGTTTTCCCATGGTCTTAGGCGACCCCTTGTGAAAGGGTCGTTTGACCCCCAGGTTGAGAACTGCTGCTCTACAGTAAGCTGTTAAGTGTACAGACTTCTGAATTAGGGTTATAGATTCAAATTTCAGGTCTGCCCCTTACTGACCTTGAAAAATGAACAGTGCCTATCAGCTGCTCAGTTTTCATTTGGAAAATAGGAATTACCTAATAGCTAGCTACTTGATAAGATTGAGGATTACACTGGCTAGCATTTGTGAAAGTGTGTAGTGCTTTTTTGTTTATTTAATGTCAAAATGATACAATGTTACTATAGAACATATTTCAGAGTTGGATGAGGTACCTTTGTGAAAGTGATGTGTACATTCAAATCTGTTCAAATGCTGCTATATAGTGTATTATGCAGGTTGCATGTGTTAGCTGTGCAACTTTTGGACTTCAGTTTTCTCTTGTAAAAATGGGGATATTGGGAGTTCCCTGATGGTGTAGTGGCTTAAGGCTTCGGCGCTGGCGCTGTCAGTGCTGCGACCTGGGTTCGATTCCCAGTCAGGGAGCTACCCACATACCAAAAAGCAAAAAAAAAAAAAAGGGGGGGGGATATTATCTATCTCATAGGATTTTTAGGATTCATTAAGTTAATACATATAAGACATTTAAAATACTACCTGGTACATAGTGCTCACTAGAATCAATTTTATAACAGTGTTATACTTCAGCATCTTTTCTACTAATTGTAGAGATTAAAAAATAAGTGCTCATAGGTGATATACAGCTGTTGGATTTTAAAGTTGAAAAATATTAGAGATCTGGTAGCTGGGAATAAACTGGAGAAAGTGTCTGGCACATAGTAGGTACTGAGTATTTTTGACTGAATAAAACTAAGATAACATCATTTACTTAAAAGAACAAAGCTTTCTGGATGCAGGAATCAGTACAACTAATTGTTCCTTATCGAAACTGCTGGCTTGATAAATATGTATGTCACACTACCTGTCACACAATTTATCTTACTAAATTTGCTATTTCATAAAATGGTATTACTTCCCTGGGACTTTTCTCCCTACAAATTAAAAATAAAAATCAAGTAGCATATTATGAACCCCTGCTGTTTGACTTAACCTTATATTCTAGTTTATTGACCTGATAAGATTTCTTAGTACAGCTGTAGTTTTTCATTCTGCTTTGTGAAAATATAAAAGAGAGTTGGTTTCCTGCTTTGCTTTGACAAGCTTTTGTTATTAGTAAGAAAAGATGCCTTTTCCTGTGTCAGGCACTTTTTTTTTATTTTAGGTGCTTGGGATACAGATATGAGTATGACAGGGCTCCTGCTTTCTGCTACCTTCCTAATGCTGCATCCAAAATTACCTGAGACGCACATTAAGATAGAGATTCTCAGGCCGCCCAAGATTAGGACTCAGAATGGGGTAAGGTTTTTTAAAATAGAGGTAACTTCCAAACGTTTTGAGATTTTGATAACAAAACCAGTGTTAGGCACTATTGCTCAAGGAGTTCACCATCTGGATAAGGTAAAGCATTTATGCAAATAACTAATAAAGAGTAGGCTGAATGTGGTTGAGTGCCAAAAAGATTTCCTGGAAATTTCAGGTGGTTGTAGCAAGTTGAAATTCCTGGATGTTTGGTTGATAGCATAGCTTGAACGTACTTGTAGTGGGAATGATTACCTACAAGTAGTCTGTATCCGATTGCTTTCCAATGGAGTTTTCTGTCCCAACCTGTCCACACATTTTGTGAAATTCAAGTATATCACTTACATGGGATTAAGTCTGTTTGATTAAAACATCTTTTCTCTTAAAACATCTAAAGAATTAAGAATTTGGATATTATAGAATGCTTAAACTTGAGGCGACTGAGCGTTCTACAATATCCAAGGTGTGGGCTGCTTCAAATGGAGAGTCTACTTAACATTTATCTGGCATCTACCAGTCCCCATGGATGCCGGTTAACTGAAAGTCTACAGTAGTTTGTTTTCAGTAGATACTGCCATTGCTTAAATTTTTAAAACTTCGTAATTTCTCTCAAAGCTTGTTTTATGTTCATCTACAGTGGTGTCTCCCCTTACTCATAGATTGTTACCCTCAATCATCCAGTCTGAAAATGTTAAATGAAAAAATTCCAGAAGTAAACAATTCGTGAGTTTTAAATTGTATGCTGTTGAATAATAGCGAGGAAATCTTGGTGCTGTCCAGCTCTCTCCCACCCAGGACATGAATTATCCCTTTGTCCACATATCCACTCTGTACATATAACAAATGCATTAAGATATTTTGAGAGACCACATTCATGTAACTTGTTACAGTATATTGTTGCAGGTGTTCTATTTTATAACTAGTTGTTGTTAATTTCTTACTGTACCTAGTTAATAAATTAAACTTTGTCATTAGTATGTATATATAGGAAAACACATAATATATTTAGGTTTTAGTACTATTCAGTTTCATCCTTCCAGTGGGGGGGGGGGGTCTCAGAACAAATCCCCCTGGGATAAGGGAGGACTACTGTATATTTAATGAAAAGGTAATTAGAACTAAGTGTGGCAGCAAAACCGTTATTAGAGGTGGTATGTCTGACATCTCCATGGGTCAAAAACTGGCTCCTGAAGTCACTACGTTATGAGAAGAATATTCATTTGGGCTTTGTAAATTCTAATATGTTGTTTTAAAAGATCACTTTTATACATACCTAAGTATAAACAATAGTAAAAGTCTTAAAACTCCTAGATTAATTTAAACTTAAATATTATCAAAAGAGGCCAACAGTAAATTGTATTTACAGTTATATGGATGAAAATGTCTTGGGAATTTCCTGGTGGTGTAGTGGCTAAGGCTTCGACGCTGTCAACGCTGCGGCCTGGGTTTGATTCCCAGCCAGGGAACTACCCACATTTAAAAAAAAAAAGTCTAAATCCATTTAATCTTGTTTGCTCATTTGAAATTTTTAGCCATCACCACCTCTTTAGACAGGTTAGCCAAAACTGACTGTTTTAACAGTAATGTCTTTAAAACTTGAATTGCTTGGCTTTAGGTTTGTATAATTATAATCAAACTTAGAAAATATCTCCAAACAGTGATTTGCTTTTAATTTAATCAGATTGCCAAGGCTTAATACATAATAACTACAAATCAACTTGAAAGTAAATTTGCATAGTCATTGTATAGTGTTGTTATTTATAGTAAATTAATATTTTTTAATTCATGTGGAATTGATAACGACTTTATTTACAGAAAGCCACAAAGAAAACTGATAAACCCAGACCAGAAGATAAAGATGATGTAGATGTAACCGAACTCACTAATGAAGACCTCCTGGATCAGCTTGTGAAATATGGAGTGAATCCTGGTCCTATTGTGGGTAAGCTGATAAAATTTCAAATACCTTCCCTATGAAGCAGTACCCCAAATTGTTTTTCCCCCTCTTGCCTAGCACTTGAGTTTGGGTTCCAAGAGCCAGTCTGTCATTAATTATGTATATGACCAGGAACTTTTTTTTTTTTTTTTTTTTTTTTTTTTGCTTTTTGGTATGTGGGTAGCTCCCTGGCGGGGAATCGAACCCAGGCCGCAGCGCTGACAGCGCCAGCACTGAAGCCTTAAACCTTAAGCCACTACACCATCAGGGAACTCCTATGACTAGGAACTCAGTTTGCCTAACTATAAATGACGGAATTGAACTAGATACTCTCCAGGATTACCAGTGTTGTCAAGATGGTTTCTTATGGTGCTCATATCACACAACGTGGTGAGACAGGTAGATCTTATTGTGAGTTGAGGAAAATGAGGTAACACGGCTGGTCAGATTTATTCAAATCAGTAAATTAGTGACAGACTTGTTAATATAACTCAATTAACTCAGTTTCCCAGCATGGTACCCATTTTCAGTTATTAAAAGTACCTTTTGGGGGGTTCCCTGGTGGTGTAGTAGCTAGGCTTCGGTGCACTCAATGCTGCGGCCCGGGTTCGATTTCCAGCCAGGGAACCACCACCACCACAAAAAAGTACCGTTTTAAAAAGTCTTGTCTTGATTGGAATTCAAGAATAATACCCTAAAGAACAAATCAAAAAGAGAAAATTTGGAACTAAATACACTGAATTTTTATCATTCGGTTACTTTTGGTGATTTTGCAAGGCTGATTATGCCTTAATTTTGGAGGGTCTTGGCAGTAACCTCAAGATGAGGAAGGTTTCTGTATTTTGACCTAAGTTAATGTAAAAGTTTGAACACTGGAGATTTGTGGGTCTAGTTTTCTGTAGTTGCAAACAAGGACTTGGAATATTATCTAAATTCTTTTGTTCTATTTAATACACTGCTTCTAAATAGGTTATAATAAGCCTATTAATATAATTATTAGCAGACATTCAATATCCTTTTTAAATTTAAATTGCACTTAAAATTCCAAAAGGGAAATGATAGAAAATGTATATTATTATCAACATATATTAAATTACATGTCAGTGTACCAGCTATTTTTTTCCCCCCAGCTATATGGAGGTAAAATTGACAAAGAAAAGTTGTATATATTTAAGATGTACAACTTGATGTTTTGATATATATAAACATTGTAAAATGATCACCATAATCAAGCTATTTAGCATATCCATCCATTACCTAAAAGTTTCCTTTTGCGTATGTATTGAGAGCACTCAGTATCTACCTTCTTAGCAAATTTTAAGTATATAATACAATATTGTTAACTATAACCCATTTTATACATCAGATTTCCAGATCTTATTCATCTTGCATAACTGAAATTTTGTACCCTCTGACCTAAATCATGTCAAATGTATTTAATTTTTTTAAAAATATGGGGGGGTTCCTTGGTGGCCTAGTGGCTAGGTTTTGGGGTTGTCACCGCCGTAGCCTGGGTTCACTTTCTGGTCAGGAAAGCAAACCCCCCCCCCCCCCCCCAAAAAAGGGAAATTTATAGGACTTGCCCACAACTGTGGACTTTTAATCATAGTAATTCAGAAGAATATAATTTATTATAACAATTTTTCTACAAAGGCAAGTACTATTTTATAGTACTAGAGAAAATACACAAATCCAAAACTTTTCAGTCAGAAATAATTCAGTTGTACATGGCTCTTCAGTAGGTGATCTAGTAAGACCTGTAACAATCTTTTATGTATTCAGTAGTATCAAAAAATGTAATTATGTATTAAAATACCAAAAAAGTCCACCTTTTTATAAAAGAATTTGTTATTATTTTTAAGCACTTAAATTTAGAAAGGAAAGAGTGAAAGTAATGTTGCTAAAGATAACTATCTGAGTTGGATATTAAATAAGACCATACAAGTACTAAAGCAAATTCTGGCTTAATATAGGAACTACCAGGAAACTGTATGAGAAAAAGCTGTTGAAACTGAGAGAACAAGGAACAGAATCAAGATCTTCTACGCCTTTGCCAACAATTTCTTCTTCAGCAGAAAATACAAGACAGAATGGAAGTAATGACTCTGACAGATACAGTGACAATGAGGAAGGTAAAATTTTAAATGATGGTAATTAAATATGTGTGAATTTTTCAGACTTATAAGATACAGTAACCATGAAGATCAAATTTTGTTCATATCATTAGAGTAATCCTCCAAAGAACTTTATTTAAGTATCTTTTGTTGAGAATTCTCAGAAACAGAGAAGTACAAATGTCTAATTTTCTGTCACCTAAAGTTTCTAGGTACCTTTATCTTTTTTCCTTCAAATCTCATTTTTCTAAAAGAATAAAGTATTACAAGTAAAGACAAGGTTCCCCCACTTACCCGTTCTCAAGTATCACCACCATAGAAGCAACAGCTATCATTAATTTGCTGCTTATCTTTCCATTCCATTGTAAAATACTTTTCATATGCATTTATCTAATGCTTGTTATTATTTTGCACTTTTGAAGATCTATAAATGATATCATGCTAAATCTTGTCACTTTGTTACTTTATCGAGATCTTGTTGATTTATTACACATCTGTTTTACCACTTGTAATTAATATATTGGTAGTATTTACATATAGCATGTTTTCTCTGTTCTTTCTCTATTGAAAGGCATTTAAATTGACCTTTTTTTGCTGGATGATCTGATTTCAGGGCAACTTTAAAACAAATATTTTGACATTTTTAGTTGAGTCTTGTAAGAAAATTTGACCATGGTATTTAAGTTTTTTTGAAAATAGTACAAGAAATAAATGACCTTTTAAAATTTATTTTAGAAAAAGTTTATAAATGTTTAATTCATCTGAAATGTTTATTAATTTCCTTATTTAATTTGACCCAAATTGCTTATATCTCCATAAGCATTGCCTGCCAGGGCACAGTCTATCATATTGGTTTTTCAGAATATGAAATAGAGTCTTTTCCTTCAACAGCACTATGTTAGCAAGGAGGCAGAAAATAAAATCAGCTTAAACACAAGTAATGCTTAAACTTCCTGCCTCTTTTGCCTCTACAGGAAAGAAGAAAGAACACAAGAAAGTGAAGTCCACTAGGGATTATGTTCCTTTTTCTGAACTTCCAGCTACTCCCTCTGGTGGATTTTTTCAGGGTATTTCTTTTCCTGAAATCTCCCCCCGTCCTCCTTTGGGCAGGACTGAACTACAGGCAGCTAAGAAAGTGCATACTTCTAAGGGAGACCCACCTAGGGAACCTCTTGTTGCCACATCCTTGCCTGGCAGGGAGCAGATGCAAAAGTTAGCCTCTGGAGGGCATTTGTTTACTTCCTCCAAGTCTAGCCATGATAGATGTTTAGAGAAAAGTTCTTCGACATCTTCTCAGCATGAACTCGCTGCCATGTTGTTCTCTGCTGCAGCTTCTCCTTCACTGATTAAAGAAACCACCACCACTTGCTATAAAGACATAGTAGAAAATATTTACTCTGGAGAGAAAAGTGGAATTCAACCATTATGTACTGAGAGGTCCCATGGTTCAGATCAGTCAATTCTCTCCAGTGAAAGGAAAACACTAGAAGAATCTGAGAGATCACAAGTAATTTCTCCATCGCTTGCTCAGGCAATCAGAGAGCATGTCAATTCTCTGTTGGTCCAGCATGGGGTATGTAGTTTGCCTGGGACTTCTAGCTCTACACCCCCACTGGATGTAGAAAACTTATGGAAGAGAATTGATCAATCTAATTTTCAAGAAACTAAATCCCCGTCTCCTCCACGAAAATTCCCTAGACTCAGTAAAAAGTCAGTGGAAGAAAAGGATTCAGGTTCCTTTGTGGCATTTGAAAATACACGTGGATCTGAATTGATGTCTTCTTTTGCCAAAACTGTTGTCTCTCACTCACTTGCTACCTTAGGCATAGAAGTGTCTAAGCAATCACAGCATGATACAATAGATGCCCCAGAACTATCTTTTCCTTTCCATGAATCTATTTTAAAAGTAATTAAAGAGGAATGGCAGCAAATTGACAGGCAGCCGCCTTCACTGGCATGCAAGTATCCAATTTCTTCCAAAGAGGCAATACAGATATTATCAGTTCCAAAAGTAGATGATGAAATCCTGGGGTTGATTTCTGATGCCAGTCCACCAGCTGGTCTTCAGGCAGCTTCCTCTGATAAGCAGTTGGACTTAGCGCTCTGTAGCATATATGAAGCTGCAGCATCAGCATTACAGATTGCAACCCATTCCGCCTTTGTAGCTCGGGCTGTGCAGGCAGACATCAGTCAGGCTGCACACATTCTTAGCGCAGATCCTAGTCACGTGCACGAGGCACTTGGGATCCTGAGCAAAACGCATGATGCAGCCTCATTTCTTTGTGAAGCTGCATTTGATGAAGTAAAGCTGGCTGCCCATACCATGGGCTCTTCCACTTTAGGTCGTCGTCATCTCTGGCTGAAAGACTGCAAAATTAACCCAGCTTCTAAAAACAAGTTGGCTGTTACTCCCTTTAAAGGTGGAACATTATTTGGAGGAGAAGTAACCAAAGTAGTTAAAAAGCGTGGACATAAGCACTAATAAAAAATGTCTCTTATCTTTGATATGGGAACTTAGCAGATTTTCTAGGCATTTCAAGTACTTTTTCCCCAAGTTTTTAGGTATTTTTAGTCTCAGGGCTTTTAGCCATCAAATTACAGTTTAGAAGTAATTGCCCACATAGAACTGTACTTTTTTTTGAAGTTGCACAGATAGAAAGCCTGATACAAACAACTTAAAGCTTTCTAGATCACATATTTAGCTCAAATAGTTCACTCCTACCTATGTTATGTAAGATTTTACAACTCTTCAAAACTAAGAAAATACCATTAACTAGATTATGGAGTCTTCAATGATCTACATAATTCTCATTTTCTAGAATTTCTCTACATTTTTTATTTTCTCACTTTTGTTTTTTACTTATGTGTGTAGTATCATTCATAATATTCTAGATCATTACAACTCAAAGTGCCAGTGTACAAATTGTTACTGATCCATAGATAAGCATACATGAGTATTTTAATGTAGAGACCCTTTTTTAGATCAATGACAGGGTTTACTTTTGTGATAAAATTAATTGTTATTGATAGAGAAAACTGCTGATTTATATTCTGTTGTAATTGCCTCATTTCTTCATGGATTAGTAACAAACAGTTGTGGACCACACTTTGAGAAATACTGCTCTAGGCCATAATATTCTAGGATAGTGCATTCTCACCATCACTAGTTTGTCAGATGATCTAGATACTAGAAAGATGGGGTCATTTTTTTAAGTAACACTTGCAAGGTGTGTTGTTGTTCATGGGCTTAGTCTAAATTCTAAAAGCAAATTTAAGTTAGTTTTTTTTAAGTCATAAGATATCATACTGTGTCCCAGTGTCTGTCTATATAAAACTATATTATCCTATGTTTTCATTTCTATGATTGTACGATGAGAGAGTCTAACTGTGGAGGCATTTGATAATCAAATTTTGTATTTTTATGGAAATAGTAGTATTAAGTGTAAGCAAAATATGCTCCCTTGGGTACTTCTAGCCATATTCTTAGACTATGTCCATCTTTGCAGCTTTCGGGGAGTAATTTTATTTGTTATTTGTCTTGTGAAATGTACATGTATACATGTACCTATTAAGTGCTATGTGGTTTTAAAAATGTATTACTGTAGAGTGCTTCTGCAAATTCAATAAAGTTGTTAAATTTGAACAGTTTTGTGTGGTCTCCAGAAACATGTTGTATGTGTGTTTTATTCTTGGAGTTGAAACAAGTTAGAGATTTGTGGATGAACATCCCTTTATCATTTCATCATTGAAACTCACTTTACATTTCAATGGTATAGTTGAAAATACTCTAAATACTGTTGTTTTATTCTCTTTGAACACTATGTTTTTTATTGGCTGTTGGTATTTAAAATTTGTAAGAGGAATTAATCTGTAACCAGATAGCTTATTTAAGTCAATTTCTGCTCAACTACAGTTGGGTTCTTAGGAAGCTTTCTAATCTTAGAATCTGAGTTAGCAAAGCTTAAGATTTTGTAATCCTAAGGATTGTCCCAAACACAGATATATTGGTAGATTTAGTAATAGGAGCATTGGGGGGAGGGTGGACTTGATACCTTAATCCTAAATAAAGATTAAACTATTGGAATACCATGGTAAAAACCACCGTTTGTTTGGGGGAAAGTTGCTAGTAGACAGACTCTAAACTGACAAGTACTAGAGAATTAAACTTCGTGACTGTTTTGACTACTTTTTAGTACAGTTGCATTGAGGTCATGTAAGACTAAGCTTTTATTTAAGAATTGGCTCAGTTTTTGTCTCTGATAAAGTAATCTAAAATTTTTGGTAACAGGTTTTAGAAGTAACAACTGACACTTTTGCTGTATGATGATAACTGATCACAAAAATGTGGAAGTTAACTAAGATTTATATCAATCTTTTAATATATCCATCTCCAAATGGTGATAAAATCAAGATTAGGGAAATGGAATATTGAAGTCTATAAAAAGATTTGAGTTAGGTTAGTAACCATCATGGTGACATGTTAAGCAATATATATATGCACTAACTTCTCAAAAAAATGTTACCCTATATTATGGTGAGGAGAAGTAACTTGTTATTTGTACTTTGCTGCCAACAAGATTATGAGATTCCTCCTTATGTCAACTGAACCAAGGTGTTTTTATAATCACATCAAAAAAGGGGGAGGGGGTTCCCTGGTGTTGTAGTGGCTAGGCTTCAGCACTCTCACCACCAAGGCCTGGGTTCAATCCCCACTCAGGGAACCAACCAAAAAAAAAAAAAAAAAAACTTAAACTGCACTTATATGTGAATGTCATTGCACTAACTTACTGTTAAAAGCTTAGTGCCATACGGGGCTTTTTTTTTTTTCCATAAAATTTCCTATAGCTTTTTTTCTTTTCATATTCCAAATTTTAATTTAATGACTAATGTGTACTGTATGGACAAAAGAGTAGTAACAGCTGTATATTTTAATGTTCTTTTTCCACATCTAAATTACCTTCAGTTTCCATGGGAGCAAATTGAATTCACTTTTTGTTTCAGGCTATTAGTCCTAGGTAAAGGAAAGGAGAATAAATAGGAAGTAGAGATCAAATTAAAGAGTGGGAGAGATAAACAGAAATGGAATAAAAGACTGGAAAATAAAAATTTTAAAGGTAAATTGTGGCTAACCAGTTTTGGTCTGAGGTAATACCAATACACAGACTTGTTTTACATATTAATGTGCCTGAAACCAGCATTCCAAAATAATGTTAAGATGATTATGGTTTGTTGTATGTTTCAAAGAGTAATGGTTTCTTCGATGTTATTTACAGACTCTAAAATAGAGCTCAAGCTTGAGAAGAGAGAACCACTTAAGGGCAGAGCAAAGACTCCAGTAACACTCAAGCAAAGAAGAGTTGAGCAAAATCAGGTATCTTCTGTTTTATGATCACTCTATTTAGGTATAAGTAATCTCCAGACAACACTAATGTGCATGTGTCCAAGCCTTTGGTTATAGTTGACATCCAAATTCTAGCACAAGAAAATGTTCATTCCATTGCTCATTAAACAGTATTGGAAATCTAAACTCTTGTGATTTTTGTCCATAGTGTAGCCTGTGCTTACTGCAAATATGTGTAATAAATGTCTCTTTTGTGTTTGATTCTGTGCTAAGCATGGTTCAAAGCCAGTTGTACTGCTTTTTAAGAGAAGTACTTTTTGTTTTGATCATTTTTTTTTTTAATTTTTGTTTTTCAGTTATAGTTGACATTCAATAATTGTTTCAGGTGTACAGCATAGTGACTAGACATTTCTATAATTTAAAAAGTAATCCCTCTATATAAATCTAGTGCCCATCTGGCACCACACATACCTACTACAAGTTAGTGATTGTTCCCTATGCTGTACTTTATAGCCCATGACTATTTTTTAACTAACAGTTTGTACTTAACCCCTTCACCTTTTTCACCCAGCTACTAATCCCCCCTACCCCCAATCTGGCAACCATCAATTTGTTCTCTGTATCTATGAGTCTCTTTCTCTTGTTCGTTTATTTTGTTCTTTAGATTCCCCATATAAGTGAAATCATATGGTATGATGTTTTTTAAAAAGACAGGGGAAGGTGTTATATTTGTGTCTTTCTCTCTAGATTTCTGACTTTGTTTTTATTTTTTGCCTGTCTTGTGACTTTTCCCTCTACTCTGGAGCTAGTCTGGTCCTAAGACCACACTGTTACCGTTCCTTATTCTAGATGAAAATTTACCTTTTTTTATTGGGGGTGAGAAAGGCAGCACTTCATAGAGAAACTAGGAAAATCTGGCAACAGACGCTGAAATAGAAAAGCGTGGAGAATGGTGGCCCAGAGTATAAAGGCAAGATTATGGTGTAGTGCTAGCAACAGAGCATGGGACTGGTCAGATAATAGGCTAAAAGGAGGGAGGAAGGATAATTTTAAAGGTTAGAAATGTGGAGGGAAGAGTTTAATGACCCTCCTGTAACAGAGCCTCAACAGTTGTCAACATTTTATCAGTTTTATTTTACCTTCACCTGCACCCTTTAGCTTTTTAAATTACTTGTAGGTTTCTTTTGCTTTTTTGTTGGAGTATATTATAGCAAGTCTCTGACATATTATCTCACACTTTAAAATGTCAGAATTTCAGAATACAGAGGGTGCTGAAAAAATGTATACACATTTTAAGAAAGGAAAACAACTATTTAAATTGTAATAATATATACTGATAACAAAAGATTAATACAGGTCATATTTGACTTCTACAATTACAAGAGGTGCTCAAAGTGGTTACCATCCGTGTCCAGATACTTCTGATTATGGCAAACTACTGCTTGAGCAACATTGACCACAGTGTCCACTGTATCACTGCACATGCCATTTCAGTTTCTTCCCAAAGTACCACAGTTGTAGCCTGTTTTCTACAGTACACACATCCTTTAAGGTCTCACATAGGTAGAAGTCAAGGAGTGTTAAGTCAGGAGAACATGTGGGACACTCCAGTGCACCTCTTCATCCTATCCATTGTCCTGGTAAATGGTCTTGTGCTCCTTGGAAGACAACTGTGCTTCTGCCATTTTCTTGACCGTCCTGCCTGTCGCATGGTGACACTAGCATTCATTTGATTAACACCATCTTTTGAACGAACATCATACTACACATTGCTACTGTAATTCAGTTCAACTTCGAAGAGTACTACATAGATGACATCTCTTAAAATGGGTATACAATTTTTTGGCACCCAGTATATCTCTAAACGACAGGAGCTGTTTGTGTATACACATACGCCTTTATCACACCTAATAAAATTAATAATTTTTCATATGTAATCTGTTCAAATTCCTCCAGTTTCAGAAATGTCCCTTATGGTTAAATTATTTAAATCAGGATCCAAACCACATATTATTTGTTTTATATTGTTTTGTTTTATCTCTTAACTCCATACCTATATTGGCTGTAATTGTTTACTCTCTTTCCATTTATTTGGTGAAGAAACAAGGTCAGTTTGCTACAGAATTTCCCACATTCTGGATTTTACAGATTACTCTCTTAAGTGTCTTTTAATTTGCTCTTCTATACTCCATATTTCCTGTAGTCTGTAGACTTAAATAAATACTCTGCAATAGAAGTTTCTAGGACGATGGCAATGTTTTGTATCTGCTGTCCATTATGGTAGCTTCTAGCCACGTGTGAGTATTGAATACTTGGAATGTGGCTAATGTGGCTGAGAAACTAAATTTTAATGTTATGTAACTTAAATTTATATCACTACATGTGGCTAGTAGCTACTATATAGGACTGCAGAGATTAGAGGGTTGCATCATTTCAGGAGGCACATGATGTCCTTTTGGTGATGCTAAAATGAATTAGTAATGGGTTTCAATGTTGAAAACCTAATAGATCTATTATAAAGTTTCACATAGCCCTTTCATTTAATGGTTATGACAGCCATTTATGATAATTGCTCAGATCTATTGTTTTATTTGAGGTTGTAAGATGATGACTTTTCTCATTCTCATTCCTTTACATCTATAATTGGAATTATTTTATAAAGAACTTTTCATGAACTGCTTTGTTACCTTAAAATGAAATTCATACAGGAGAGCCAGGATAAATGCTTACTTGCCTTTTATTTGCCACTTTTCAAATTAAAGTGCCCTCATCACTTTGAATGGTGATCAATAAAATGTTTTTACTGGTGTGGTTTTTATATATTTGATTCATGATCAGTTGCAGTCATTCTTTTTTTTCATGTTCAAACTGTGCTGTCCTTAGTCATTAGGAATTACTAAGTTGGTTCCTGTCCTATATCACCATTTGTCTTGTTTTCTGGCATAGTAAGATGACCCATGCCTGTGTACATTTCCTGTGTGTTATCATTGCCGGCCTTTTTTCTTTTTTGAGAAACCTAATCCTTTCATAGAAAATACAATTTGGAGGCTACCTACAAGCTGGATGCTTGGGTGTTTATTCCTACTGGGTAATAATTGCTTCTAGGCCTTTTCAGTAGGTAGAGCTAGGAGTACTTACTTTTTAAAAAGAAAATCATGAATTCATCAAATTTATGAATGCAGGTCTGTCTCCTGTGTTATACTTGTATTTTATTTTTCTTAGTCTGAGCATCTTAATATCATTTGAAATCTTTTTTTTTTTTTTTTTTTTTTTTAATTATTGAGGACATGTATGTGGTTTTATTTAGGCAAAATACAGTCAGAAATCTGGCTTCTTTGCTCCATCCATCCACAGCTAATCATTTTTATTAAGTTTGGTTTATATTTTGTTTCTTTTTGCAATGTAAGTAAATATAAAGATTTATATATTTTTGCTCCCTTCTTTACATAAAAGGCAGCGTACTTAACACATTTCTATCTTTCTGTTTTTATCGAAACACATATCTTGGATTTTACTCTGTATCAGAATATGACCACTCCACTTTATGGATGTACTGTAATTTATTCAGCCACTTTCCTTTTAGTGAATATTTGGATTGTTTTCAGTTATATGCCGTTAGGAATAATGTGAAAGTGAGCCTTCTACATGTATCATGTAATATTATAGCCAGTTTGTCTTTGGAAGTCTAGAAGTGAAATTGCTGGGTAATTTTGCTAGATATTATCAAATTCCCCTATGTAATAGTTGAAGCGTTTTACATTCCCACCAGCAATGTATGAGTACCTATCTCCAATGGAGGAATATGGCCTAACTTTAAAAAAAAAAAGTCAATATAAGTAACCATATTGGTCATGTTTTACCTAAATTGATTAGAAAAAGGTGGCTTTTAATTAAGCTCCATTTCTTTTTATAATCTAGTTTTGTATAAATTTTTTGTTTATAGCTTGTACTTTTTCACTCACTGAGATTTATAGCCTCCTTTAATAGCTCAGCTTCTGCATCTTCATGGGCCTCAACTGCCCAATGTCTTCTGAATAACTTTTTACCTGATAGCTTAACAAAAAAACACTGTAAGAAGGATTTTGTTTCTTTCCCCGTTGTCTCTGAAAAATTCAGGACTTTTATAGAACATCTTGCTCAAAATAGATGACACTGCAGTTCTTACTTTGGCCACAGAGCATATAGCAATCACATTAACTATTTTACATAGCAATGAGTTTTATTTTCAATCAGTGCTTGTTAGATCTATCTTACTAAGTAGTTATAACATTGAATTATAATTTTTTTTATTTATATTTTATTCTCAAAGTCACTTGTTTGTAGTAGAGTCTGATAGAAAAAAATTTTAATTTTCAGAATTACTTCTGGTTGTGTGAAGGTTTGTCAGTTACTTTTCTGTGAAAAGGATTCATTCTGAGTTAGGCAATGATAAATAAAGAACTAATAAAATTGGTTGACCGTCCTCAACTAAAGAATTTAATAAACCTGAACAAAAAAAAGTACAAATTTCTTATAGGGAAAAGCGTCCTTCCACTCCTATTCCTATAGGTAAGCAATGAGTTTCTTGTGTTTCCATCCATGGAAAAAAATAATCATTAAATGGAATTTGGCCCTTTTTTTTAGCCAAAATAAAATTATATATTCAAAATAAAATGTAACATGGAAAGTCCTGGAATTTAGAAGATAACCAATTTTAAGGGAAAAGGATGTCTTTCCTCCCCCACCTCCCTACCTTAGTAGATGAAGGTAAAATAACTGATAACTTTATTATACCTCTCAATCAATGTAGTTTTTAATTCTTTGAAGAGTTTTAAAATACTGAGTATATACTGATCATACCAGATAGACTATCAACCTAGAATATTTTTTAAATACTTCTAATTGTTTTTCACAATGAGCAATTGATTTTAAAGAGGAAGCAGTGTTGAAAGTAGTTTTAAAAAATACTTGGCTTTGAGATGCATCGTAAGTCAGTTATATTATCTTAAACCAGTTGTTTTCAACCCTAGCTGCAAATTAGTATTTCCTCAGGAGCTATAAAAATTTACTGTGCACAAGTTCTTCCAGATTCTGATATGACTGGTCTAAGGCGGGTCTTGGGGACATTTGATATTTTTAAAAAACCTCCCCAAATGATACTGTGCTGCCAGGATTGACATTAGAACTCTTGTTTCCTTATATTCAAATAATCAGGAATTTAACATCTGTTACATGTATATGTAATTTGTTCACACATTTGTCTTTGACTAACATTAAGTTTGCATTCAGCAAATATTTCCTAATTAATAGCAGGAAAAGGAACCCAGAGATTCAGATTATGCATCAAAAGAGAAACTATAAAATCAATTTATAGTTTGATTTTATAGTCTGTACCCTGTGGGGTTTTGGTAATAATACTTCCATCCAAATAAGCATACTTATCGGATGACTGCTCTTGTCCCAGGGTAAGAGTAAAATATATATCTTTAAAATTAATAGACACTGACTTGTATATAAAAACATCCATTATCTAGATAAAATATTAGCTTAAAAACAAAAGTGATGATAAAAGCACACTTTAGTATAATAATTGTTAATGGCTGTTTTCTTGAAAAGAATTTAAAAGTATAATCTGGTAATAGTGGCTTCAAAGTTGAGTAACTTGTAACTTTGCAATGTAGCATCTCAGGTCGCACCCAGATGTATTGTAAGAAAACCTCCAGATGACTGGTACACAAATTTCCATTTAAGAAGATCAGTGTCATGGTTTTCAAGTTGTTATATAGGGACGGCTAACTTATTTTTTTTTTTTAATAAGGAAAAATTACTTGGCTTTTCAGGAAGAAATGAATCTGGGACTGGAAGGTAACAGTGGTCGGTCACTAGTACCTTTCTGTAGTGAGGAGTGGGTAGCACTGAGTTTCAGCGGTGACACTTTAGGCTTGCATGTTCACAAAAGTGGTGGCCACTAGGTTTTTGTTCCTGCTCAGTTTTAATTATCTGTTTCTAAGAAGAGTTTGACACCTGGGAATTTTTAAAATTTAGATAGCTGTGTATAGATTATAATTTAAACTGATTCTATTTAAATAATCCTAACCATATGAAAATAATGTTTAATCTAGTTTAACAATTATAAAATTTGTATTTTTGATTTAAAAGAAAACTGATCACTTCCTTATAAATCAAAGAAAGTCATGCTCAACAACCTTTTTTTTTAAACAGCCAAAGAATTGCAGATGCAGTACTGGAGCCAAATAGCAAACAGCAGTCACAGAAGGAGCCAGTGATAAATTAATGTTCTTTTTCCTTTTATTTTTATTATAATTTGTGAGCTCTTTTAGTTGGACTTTAGTGCATTTTTACCATATGCTAAGTGTTTTCTGATACTTCATATCAGTTCTGTGAATACATACCGAAATATATTGAGGCATAGCATTGTTTGCAAATGCTGGCATTTGGAAACTTCATGGCTTCTCAGTGTGCTAATATATGGCCATTATTAATTAAGGTGTTTGATGTTAGAATATGACTTTTTTATGTGTCAATGCTTGAATAGAGCTATTCTCAAGCTGGAATAACTGAGACTGAATGGACAAGTGGATCTTCAAAAGGCGGACCTCTGCAGGCATTAACTAGGGAATCTACAAGAGGGTCGAGAAGAACTCCGAGGAAAAGGGTGATGCAAGGCTTATTGCTCAGAATTGGGTTTCAGATTGGTAGGGTTTTAGTGATTACTTTATATTTATTGTTTTTGTTTTGTTTTCAAACTAACAGGTGGATACTTCAGAACATTTTCGTATAGATGGTGCAATAATTTCAGAGAGTACTCCCATAGCTGAAACTATAATGGCTTCAAGCAACGAAACCTTAGTAAATATGTTTCATAAACTATACAAGTGGTATTCTTTGTAAATTACCCTTTAATTAGAATTGGGGAGGTGGTGAATTTTGGCAAATCTCAAACTTACATGTTTTTAAACATATTTTAAACTCTCTTTTCCCCATATAATTCTGAATTTTAGAATTTTTCAGTATAGCCAATTTATGTATATAAATCCACTGTACAGGAATCCTAAGTATTATAATGATACCTTTTTTGCTAAATAGTTAAAGAATGGTAAGACTCCACATGCAAACCACTGAGTATGTTCATTTCTGGGTCCTTTTGCCTAAATTTTTATTAAGGGAAATTTTCAAATATTACAGAAATAAATATCTTTTTCTCTTTTTCACATGTCTTTGTTATGTTTGGATAAATCTGAGTCTGAATAATTTGAATCTTGGCAGGTTGTCAATAGGGTGACTGGAAATTTCAAGCATGCAGCTCCTATTCTGCCAATCACTGAATTCTCAGACATACCCAGAAGAACACCAAAGAAACCATTGACAAGAGCTGAAGTAAATGAATAAAATTTAGATCGATGTTATCATTGATCTTTTAAAGAGGAAATATCTATATTGTTTTTTGGAGTGGGAGGGAACGGAACTTTATTGGGTAGTATGTGTGTGGGTATGTGTATATGCATATATTAAAGACATAACTTTATTAGTAACAATAAGAAATAACTAATATGACATGCTAATACTATCCTCTTGCTGCTCTGGTGCCTCTTAAGTTCCAGTTTTCAAGGGAGTGGTCCTTTGTGTGCTGCTATAACAATGTTCTCTTTGTTATGGATGTGAGTTGAAAATATTAACTGGGCTGTAGGGGAGGCTATGCTATCTTTCACTGAAAGGTCACATAATGGGAGTTTAAAGTGACTTTGTATAATACTTCATTTAATTAACTCATATATAATTAGCTTTAAAGTACTAACTGCATGATGCATTATATTATAGTTTTAATGAATGCTTACCAAAGGTTATTTTGGTCTGGGCATAAAGGTAAACATAGCAAAATAATTAGGAGATATATATAGATATATATATCTATATATGTATTTTTTTAAGTTAGGAAGAGTTGATTGACTCTAGTTAAAAACAAATACTAAAATTTGTTAAGATCCATGCTAATTTGATACCTTCTGTATTTGCTAATTTATTTTATTACAAAATTATTAATGGAGGAAGAAACAGTATACTCAGTGTCGATGTAAAGCATGGGAAATCCAGTGGAGAAATCATACTGCCATATTAGCTGCACTGAATTTTTGGTTTTTGTTTTTACCTTATGTGAATGTATGGCGATTTTTTTTTTTCCTCCCCCATTATCACATTAATATATCTTCACTTTGAAGAAATTTGATGAAAGCCTTGGAAGGGTGTAGCTATTTAGGCGATAATGAATTTAGAAATGGCAGTTTATAAAAGCTGATAGATTTAAGTGCATTGTGTTCTCTGAAACTTTAAAATTTATTTTAATTGTACATTTACACTAAGTTTTAACTGGTTGTTTGTTTCTTTTTAGGTGGGAGAAAAAGAGGAAAGAAGAATAGAAAGGGATATTCTTAAGGAAATGTTTCCCTTTGAAGCATCTACACCAACAGGAATTAGGTATTCAGATCCATTGAAATGAGTATTAATGTATTCTGCTGGGACATTTTTTATTCATTCAATATTTATTTCCACCTTTATTGAGGTATAATTGATGCATAAAATTTGTATATATTTAGGGTATACAACATTATTATTTAATATACATAAATGGGAATGTTCATTTTTAATTCTTTACTAAGTTAAACTGTTCTTTAGGGAAAGTAGAGTCAGGTGTTTTTTTGGATTGTTTTTTTGTTTGTTTTTTGGGGTGTTTGCTTTTAAATTATCAACTTACTTTTCCTCTGTATTTATACATATAATTTGGTCATTGATTAGAAACTACAGGTGAAAATCATCCAAATTCTTACAGATGAGAAATGTTAGCTATTAAATTTTTGGTATATGTCTCTTCATATATTTAAATACATAGATATGTTTGGGACCATTTTCTTTTCAGTTTTAGTAAGCTTTCTTATAAAAGTGATACATACACAATTCAGAATCCTTATTTCACCATCTTGACCAGAACTCGAGTCAGTTTCAAATTTAAATTTGTTAAGCTGAAGGATTGCAAATGATTTACCTACTATTTAATTCTTATTTTAAAATCTGAACAGAAACCTATTATAGTAGGAAGGAAGTAATTGCTTTCACTGAGAGTTTCTCTTTTCAGATTGAAAAAACTGTATTTAGATACCTATTAAATTGGTTCCTAACTTAAGGAATACCAACTAAACTAGCTTATTTCATTCTTCTTATTTCCTAGATGTGTTAGCTCTGAAAAGCCTTTAAGAAGGCAAGTCTAGTGAATATTTATCAATGTTCTGAATATTATTTTCTAATAAAAGATATGCATCTAACTTTTTAAATGGAAAATGTATAGAAGTTTTAAATCGATTGACTTACCTCACCCTTTATATGTGACAGCGTTCTGTTACCTCAAGGAATGTGCTTAGAATTAGGAGTAGTAATGATGACTTTATATTATTTATCTAAATCATGACTTTATCTAAAATTTATTTTTCTCTTTCCCCTTTCACTCCCAACAGTGCTAGTTGCCGCAGACCAATCAAAGGGGCTGCAGGCCGGCCATTAGAACTCAGTGATTTCAGGATGGAGGAATCGTTTTCATCCAAATATATTCCTAAGTATGTTCCCTTGGCAGATGTCAAGTCAGAAAAGGCAAAAAAGGGACGTTCCGTACCCATGTGGATAAAAGTTTTGCTGTTTGTTGTTGTGGCCATTTTTTTGTTTTTGGTCTATCAAGCTATGGAAACCAACCAACGAAATCCATTCTCTAATTTTCTTCCTGATCACCATAGAAATCCCAACTGAATAATATCTCTTTGGCACATTCATCTTGGTCTCCTATTTTTAATAACTGTATAAAAAAACCATTTGTGTACACTTGTTGACTCAAGAGCTAAAAATAATGTGATTTCACCACAGTAAATGTAGTATTCCATTGAAAAAGCAAACAAGATATATGAATGGACTTCGTTTCAAAGTTTTGGACGTTGGACTAGTAGGAGATCACTGTGCCATATGAATAATCTTTTTTAGCTCTGGAACTTTTTTGTAGGCTTTATTTTTTTAATGTGGGCATCTTATTTCATTTTTGAGAAAAATGTATATTGTTTTTGTGTATTTTGGGAAACAAGGGCAAAACGTGGTAGTATAATGTGAAGCTACACATTTAAATACTTGGAATTCTTACAGAAAAGATTTTAAGAATTATTCTCTGCTGAATAAAAACTTTAGGGATGTGAAACGAAATTCAGTAAGGGAAAAAGTAATGAGTTGTACTTTTTGTAACAGCAACAGAGTTTGATGGTGTTCATGGGGAAAAGTATGGCAATAATCTCTTCTGTAACTTTTATTATTAATGTTATTGTTGTAGCCCTATTGTACTCACTTTTTAAAAGATTTCTAGTATCATGGATGTCTTACTTCAGTAAGACCCATTTAAATACAGTTTATTTTTAGCAGGGAGCTTTTAGTGCAACATAGACATTTTAGAGAACTGTTAGCTGGCTGTAAGTTTTTAAAAGCTGTTTAAGCTAGCTATAATGCTGTAATTGGAAACCTGTACTTTTTATTTACAGCAAAACATTTTGTCAATCCAATTTGCTACCAAAACATTTTTTAGATAAATAAGTGTATATGTCTCTTTAGAAGTAAGAAACTTTAAACACTGGTCTTAGGTTCCATTGGATTTGTTATTGCATTGTCTTCTGTTACCAAAACCAAATTTTGCCAAGTTTTTTTCCCTGTTTCCCAATATAATTTGATTTAAAAGTGCAAAAGATACTTGCTTTTAAATTAGTAAACTTTTCTTGGATACATAATAGTTAATACATAAATTAATAAACTCTGAATATGAGGTGGGCATTATGATATTTGTGTACCCTTGAAGTCGCTAACTTTGTGGTTGATTTATTTTTATTTTTTTAGCTAAAAATTACCTCATGTATAACTTGGTTAAGTAAAATAGTAGGTAATTGAAATTTCAATAGAATCAAGTAAAAAAATTTTTTTAACTCATTTCAATTTTACAGTCTTTGACTATAAAGCACACTAAAAATGTAAGTTATTTTTAAATATCACCTGAAATAAAAAGATAATTTTAGAAAAGGATAAAGCTAAAGATGTGTATTTAGACCAGCACATTGATTTGAATTAGCCCCATTCTGGTATTTAGCTTTTAGATATCTTGTAGGCATTTTTCACCTAATTGGCAATTTATCAGAAATGTTTATAAACCTGGTCCTGCAGGGGAAGTGAGGCACATACTCCTAGATCAGAAATGCTTGCCTCTCTGAGGCAAGGTGTTTGTTTGAGATGAGCCACAGAAAGGCCACCATTCACTCAACTTTTCCTCTGTAAGTTAATAGTTTACTTTTACTTTCTTTGTTTTTAAACTTTCCCATTTTGTTTTCAATCTTTTGTTTATTATTAGATAATGTTTAAAAATGTGGGACAATAAATCAGAGTTAATATGTATGTAAAATCAATTTTCTAATAGGAAAAGAAGGTATGGTTTAAAATAGCAACAGTAGGACCAGGTAAAACATAGTCTTTTTTCCCTTTTTTTTTTTTTTTTTTTAAGTGTACTTGGTCTTTTGTCTGTGTCTGTTTTATTCCACTCAAATAAATGTGTCCTTGATGTAAATGCAAAGCATTTCTTCCTGATTAAACTGTAGATGTAGACTTGACAATACAATTCAACAATAAAGTAATTAACCTCTAGTTTTGTCATTGCAATAAATGCTTTATAGATAGCACAGACTTATAAGATTTCTTGATAACATTTCTTATGTGATATTTATGGATTGTTGAGTTTTAGTTCTCATTTCAGTATACTCCTTTGTTTTGCTTCTAATTGTAATCAGGTCCTTGTTTATTCATACATAAGCAACTTAAAGTCATTATACTTTCAGAATGACATAAGGAAGCTCACAGAGGCACCTCTCCCACTCTCTACAATATGGTAACTACTTCTTTTCAGTCTCCCTTCCCGACCTCCCAGTTTTACTGTTTTAGTACTTTTCTTTGGCACTCATTATTGTTAGTCTTGCTTTGAGACAAAGCAAAGATGTTGCTAAAGTATGGTTATAGTGGAGCTGTGATCACAAGGATGAAAGTGCCTTTATATCTCTTCATACGCATTCCTCAAGGGTGATTTTATTTAAATTAGTCATTCTCGTGTAATGTATACACTGTAATTAATTAGAAAGCAAGTAGCATTTAAGGCTTAAAGTGCTATATAGTGTGCTTACCATGTGCTAGATACCTTTATTTGATGCAGTCTCTTAATCCTCATGATGATCCTTTGAAGTAGGTATTTTCTCATTACAGATTAGGAAAATGATATTCAAGGGGGTTAAGAAACTTGCCCAAGTTTGCATAGCTGGGTAATGATGAGTCTGGTTGCATATGATATGGCATAGGGGAACTAAAAGACAATTCTGTTCGTAATATATACTGGGTCTATTCAGCCTTGCTCCTTCCATGACTTTGGTGGTGCTTCTAGCTTCTAGACTTTAAGGCTTATGGTTCACTTCTGGGTTTAATCTTTCTCTGTAGCCATTTAAGTTTGAGCCTTCTTTAACTTTGTTAATTCATTTTCTATATTTAAATCTGTTTTCCACCTTCATACAATTTTTTGAAATATATTGTCTTGATGTCTCACTTCTCTTCCATTCTCTGTCATTGTGTTAAACATTTTAAAATTCCCTTTTCAGTAATGGGGTCTCAACAGGAAGAGGTTATAAACACGTGGTCAGTCTGTCACCTTGAATTAGTCACTGAAAGCTTTTCAGAGTTCACATACCCTCCCACCAAAGATTTGGGAAGAAAATAGAGGAGGAGACACAGAGTTTTGAGTGCAGGGGAACTCAAAACAGATCAATTCTGTTATGTGCTGGTATGGAATCGCTAGTTGAACTGACATTTGACATTTATACTATACTCACAGCACTTTGAAATTCATTGCTTATAAATTTTTACTACCCACTTCAAATATGTATGGGATGCCTCCTCTGTGTTAGGTAATAATGTTTGGCAGTTCATAGATGTACCTTTAGAAATATCTTTGAACTTGTCTTTTAAAAATATAGTAATATAGGCTTATTTTATGTGTGTGTGTGTGTGCTTGATGGGTGTCTGTCATTTTTTTGCAATATAGGTTTATTAGCAGTTTAGATAGTTATTCTATGTCTTATTGAGAAAAAAAATTTGTTTTAACCCATTACATTTTATTCCTACATCTTAGATTCTTATCCTGTTCTTTTACCAAAAGGTACTAAAAGTTTGGGGGAAATCTAATAAATAATTGGACATATCAATCAAAAGAATTCTGCAGACTCTTTCTGAAATGACCCAGAGGAGAACATCAAATGGTGTCTGGTCCCAGTATATAGAAACTCTGTGCCTTTCAAAAATTAACAGAAATACCTAAAGGAGCCAATATGCTGAGGGGACTGATACAAAATACTAAGGTTTTTTGATGTGACTCATATCTTTTAATCGTGTGTGAAAGAACTGATTTAAACTCAAAGAGACCCAGTTCAGGTTCAATGTGTTGAGTAGCATTTTTATGGTGGGGGACAAAGGCCCTACAGTCCTAAGATGGTTTATGAGGATGTCCCTTTCACATGTGCTCTGCTGAGAGCGGCCTCTGGAAGAGAAGTACTAAGTAAGACGTGGATGCTGCTGTTCGTTGATGGCTATAGCAGCCCTGTAATCCTTCCTTTGATGTCCATGGTCAATGCCATCCTGGACCCACCAGGAGAAAATCTTGCTGTGATCTTTTCCTCTTTAAAATTAACATTTTGAGCAGTTCCCTGGTGTAGTGGCTAGGCTTCGGCATGCTTGTCAGAGCTTTTTTGGAATAAATCAAAGCTGATTGGGAAAATACAATCCTGAGCATATGCTTTTATACTAGACCACTATAGACTATTGTCCAGAATTTTTAACACATTGATCTTGTAATAATAATTTGAAATTGCAAAGTAGTGTAAAGGATACTTGTTTTATTTGTCCTAGTAACATCATCATCAATCACGTCTTATGCTTTGATTGGCAGAAGAATTAAGTTACCTATTACTATGTGACCTCAAACTTTAGCAGTTAAAACAATCATTGCAGTTCCTGTGGGCCAGAAATCGAGGAGTGACCTGGTGGTGTGGTTCTGACTCAAGAGCTCATGGCTTTGTGATAAAACTGTCAGGCAGAGCTGCGGTATCTAAAAACAAGAGGGGCAAAATTTACGTCCAAGCTCAACATGGTAGTTGGCAGGCCTTGGTTCCTAATGGCTGTTGGCTGGAGACATGGTTATCTGGTACCCTCATGATATGGCAGCTGGCTTTTCCCAAAGTAATGCAAGAGAGAAAGTGCACCCATGATTGAAGCCACAGCATTTACGTAGTATTAGAAATGGTACGCCATTTCTTCTGTCATATTCTATTGGTCTTACGGATCAGCTCTGGTAAAATGGAGAAGGGACTACAGAGAAGTGAATACCAGGAAGAAGGGATGGTTGGGGCTCATCTTGTAGTTTTGCTCTCAACTATCTTAAACTGAGGTAACAGTAGTGTCCTCTCGCCCCCATCCACATGGATACATTCCAAGACCCCAAGTGGATGTTGGAAACCACTGATAGTACCAAACCCTATGTATGCTGTTTTCCCCCATTTTCATCAATAAATTCAATTAATCCCAGCAGACTTTTGATGTAAAAATTGACACAATTTTGATTTAGCTGATTCTAAAATTTAGATGACAATGCAAAAAGCCAGTAATAGTTAAGGCATTATTAAAGAACAAAGCTGAACAATCACACTGCTCGATAGCATGACCTATTACAAAGCTGTGAAAATTTAAACTGGTTTTATTCCAACAGTAGGCAAATAGGCTAATAGAACAGAGTCCATAGACAGGCTGAATAGAGTCATCTGATAGATAAAATGATAATGCTGTGCCTGTGGAGAAAGGGTGTTCTATTTACTGTGCATCAAGAGAATAGCCTTAGGGAAAAATGAACTTGATCCCTACTTCAAAATTCTCTAAAAATGATTTCCAGATGATTGTCCTTAAAGTTAGAACGATAATGCAATATAATACAGGAATAGGGTATCTTTATAAACTTTGAGTAGATAAAAGCTTTTTAAAATAGGACAAAAAGTGTTAACTGAAAACAATTGATAAATTGGACTCTAGTAATAAGAACTGTTCACCAAAAGATACCATTAGGAGAGTGGAAAGAAAAGCCAAGTAGAATGGTGGTTGCCAGGAGCTGGGGAGACCAGACTATGAGAAGTTGTTTAATAGGTACAGTGTTATCAGTTTTGCAAGATGAAAAGGTTCTGGAGATCTGCTGCACAACTATGTGAATACACTTAACACTACTTGAAAAATGGTTAAATTTTATATTGTGTTTATGCCATAATTAAACAATTTTTTTTTTGGGGGGGGGGGGTATGTGGGCATCTCCCTGGCTGGGAATCGAACCCAGGCCACAGCACAGGGCCAGCGCTGAAGCCTTAAGCCGCTACACCATCAGGGAACTCCCTAATTAAACAATTTTTAATTGTTTTTTTGTTTGTTTGTTTGTTTGTTTTTGCTTTTTGGTATGTGGGTAGCTCCCTGGCTGGGAATCGAACCCAGGCCACAGCGCTGACAGCGCCATCGCTGAAGCCTTAAGCCACTACACCATCAGGGAACTCCCCATTTTAATTGTTTTAAAAGTCTGGATCTGTGAGTTTCTAAATTATATCCTAGCATAGAAGACATTATTTAAATATCCTCAGTTACTTTTCATTAATGGTGCAGTCTTTGTTCTAGTTACAAATATTAATACTGTACAGTTTTTTTCAAGCTTTATATGGTTTTGTGAGTTATTTTTATTGTGCTCCAAAAATTATGGACTCTTATAATCCTGAGTGTTTTTAAACATGCTATTTCTTATAACTTCAACTATGTAATCTTAAAAGATGCAGAAAAATTCAATAAAATTCAACACCCACTCATTTAAAAAACAACTTTGAAATATATCAATAAAAGGGAAGGTCCTTGATTGATAAAGGTTAACTATCAAAAACCTAGAATGATATACTTAGTAGTAAAAGAATTAGAACTAAATAAATAGTTCCTAAGTATTTATTTTGGGAACTAAACGGGAATGCTTACTTTTGCTATTTGTTCATCTCTATGAAGTAGTCAAAATCTTCATTTTGCAGCTGATCACAATAAAGCCCAAACAGATTCCATAATTTTAATGAGGCCATACAGCTAGTACTTGAGGCTGAAATACTGAATCAGATCTGACCCAACGGTTTGTTTTTTTTTTAAAGTGGTGAAACAAAAAGATAGTTTATTGAGGAGAAAGGACACGCCAAAGAGGTAGGAGCGGACTGGAGCAAAGAAAGGGGAGGGGGTGGGAGAGGAGGTGGGGAAGCTAAATACAAGGTGATGGAAAGAGAAGTCACATTAGGTGGTGAACTTATTACACAACAAGTTGACAATGCACTGTAGAATTGTGTGCCTGAAACCTATGTAATCCTTGCTAACAGATGTCACCCCAATAAGTCTTAACAATAAAAATGAATTAAAAAAAAAAAACAAAAAAAAACTAAAAAAAAAAAAAAAAAGTGGCTCAGGAGCCCCAAGGGTATTCGTAACTTGTGAACATAAAGGTGTATTCCTACTGTGATAACAACAAAGAAATGTCAAACCAGGCACAACTAAATAATTCCAGACATTTAGACTCTACTCCTTGGTTAAGTGTGCATTTGATAGAGGGAAGGAGGGCTGCCTCACCAGATACCAGAACAAATCAAAGTTTTTGTTTGGTTTAAGGGGCCGGAAGGGCTTCAAGCGAGGTTTACTTAGTTACTAATGAATTGAATTGAAGACATAATATTAAGGCTCATTTTTTTTTCTTTTTAGATATAGTAACAGTGACACTTTTCCTAAGACTATTTAAAATATAACAAAAAAGTTACATGGCATTAGCAGTAACGTTCACTTACATACGGTTTTCTTTTTGTAAGTAAGTCACTGGGCATTTTTACCTCACTGAAGGGAGTCTGTCTTAGCAATGCCAAGGCTACGCCTACTACTTATTACTACGTTAATTAGTCAAGAATGTCTGATATTTTCACTCAGGTGATTTCTAACTTCCCAATATTCTACAAAAAATTTTTGTTTTGTATACAGAGGTTTTTTTCCTATACCATTTTCACACTATAATTGAGCTTTGAATGGAAGAATTCTTAATCATTTAAAAATTTACAGATGAATTCAAACTTTTTCAAATTTTTCTCATCAAAAACTATGAAAACTCAGTGTATTTTTAAAGCAACCAAACATAACTAGTTATTTTTAGTCTGTACTGTCAACTGCTGCAGTAAATTCTAATCGAGCTAAAACTGAGAGAAGCCCAAACAATTCCACATTTTGTACTGTAATCTAAAAAGTCCTAATAAGGATTAATAAGCATACTTTGATTAGTCTGTTTACGTCAGGACTTTAAAATAGTACCTAGTCACAACGCCACAATCTTCTATCTCAACTAATATCCCAGTCTCTAAACAAATTTTACAAAAAGGATATAGTAGATGTCACTGTGGAACTCGGTGTAGTTTGTAGTATTTCCTAATACCAGAGACCTTTATCAATTAGTTTGTCACTTGTAACACTTAAAATGTTGATTGCTCTCATTGCATGCTGGATCAACACTGCTGTGAGACTTCATTCATTATATTCACATAATTACACAAAAATGAGCATACAGGGAAAGTAACAGCACATCAACTAATAGGAAAAACCTTAATTTTTGCTTATAATTTCCAATATAATTTGATTATCAAGGTTTTTAAATCAGTTTAGAATAATTTAGAAATTGAGTTTGTATGTACATCAAATTCATCAAGTAGGCATTCAAATGTCTGTCTATAGCATAGTATTTCAGAGTTGAAATTTATCAATGTAATAGATTGCTTTAAAACAGTTTCTTAAATAAATAAATAAATAAATAAATAAATAAAGCAGAGTTTCTGTAATTGCTGTGCTGGTTGATAATTGATTGCTTCTTGGCTCCAAGCCTACCCCTCTATACTCTTTGGAATGAGAAAATAAGAAACAATATATTGAAGATAATGAACACCAGTATTATCTCTGTCAGGGAAGGGAGTTACACATGGACACAGTCAATAGTTCAGTGGAAAAAAAAAAAAAAAATAGTTCAGTGGTTACCTGAGGGTAAATGGGAAGGAGGGTGGGAGAGGTGGGAGGGGGAGTCAAATATATGGTGATGGAAGGAGAACTGACTGGGTGGTGAACACATAATGCAACACATAGATGATACACTGTAGAATTGTACACCTGAAATCTATGTATTTTTTGCTAACCAATGTCACCCCAATAAATTTAACAATAAAAAAAGAGAAGGTGGAGTTCCCTGATGGGTAGTGGCTTAAGGCTTCAGCGTTGGCACTGTCAGCGCTGCGGCCTGCGTTCAATTCCCAGTCAGGGAGCTACCCACATACCAAAAAGCAAAAAAAAAAAAAAAAAAAAAAAAAAAAAAAAAAAAAAAAAAAAAAAAAAAAAAAAAAAAAAAAAAAAAAAAAAAGAGTTATAGATGTGGAAAATAACGCTAGAATGATTCTGTGGTATTCTAATTTGGAATTGGAGGTATTAGTGTGAACTCATGGTTTTTAAAAGATAGATGATGGAGGGAGGGAAGAAAAGGGAGGGAGAAAGGAAAAAAAGGAGGGGGAAAATGTATGTATGGGTGTATGTATACATACTGAGAAAAACTAGAAGCAATAATACCCTGTAGCAATATTCATATTTTGCTCTTAGATCTTTGTTTCTAAATGCTAATCTCCTCTAAACAGTACCAAAGTTCTTTGGAGAAATGGCTGATTGCAGGGCTGGAGTAGAAAAACTATAAGCTGAGCCCAGAATATCGTGCTGTACCAGAAAGTAAGAGAAAGTCCTCAAAAAGTGATCGGGACTTGTGAAGAGAATACAGGATCAGCTTAAAACAGTTCCTGGGTGGGAGTTCCCTGATGGTGTAGTGGCTTAAGGCTTCGGCACTGGTGCTGTCAGCGCTGCGGCCTGGGTTCGATTCCCAGTCAGGGAGCTACCCACATACCAAAAAGCAAAAAAAAAAAAAAAAAAAAACAGTTCCTGGGAGCTCCCTGGTGGTGTAGTGGCTAGGCTTCAGTGCCCTCAACTCTGCGACCTGGGTTCAATTCCCAGCCAGGGAATTACCCAAACAAACAAACAAACCAAAAACAGTTCCCATTGGCCAAATCTGGGACAATATAAGCATCAAAATAATGTTAGTATTATAACTCATTGAATAAAATTGGAGGAGTTCCCTGGTGGTGTAGTGGCTTAAGGCTTCCGCGATGGCACTGTCAACACTGTGGCCTGGGTTCAATTCCTGGCCAGGGAACTACCCACATACAAAAAAGAAAATAAATAAATTTTTTTAAAATGTTTAAAAAAAAAGAATAAAATCGGAAACTCTTAGTCCATCCTAATATAGATGAAGAATGAACTAAATAAATGAGAAGAAAGGAAAGTGCTTCCTTACAGTAGAATACTAATAAATGTAGGACTGATGGAATTAGAAAATCGCCTTTTGGCAAATACCACAATAATAATTGATTCAGACAATAATCATTGATAGATGAGGAAATCAGTGCATGCAAGTTTGTTGAAGGACCGAATACTTATGTAGTTTCAAAGCATCTCCCCAGAAATTACTTATTAAATAGAGATAAAAATAGTAACTTTACAATGAAGAAGTCTGGCAAACCCAACCTTGACGAATTGATTAAAGTTCACTTCATCAGCAACAGGACAAATGAACATCATGTGCTTTCTGATACGATACTATGAAAAGAGCAAGGGTCACTTAGGCAGTATTCCTGCCCTAAATGATGACTATACATCTAATCATGAGAAAACGTCAGACAGATACAAATTGAGTAACAGTCTGCAACATAACTGTATTCTTCACAAATGCCAAGGTCATGAACGACCAAGAAAGATAGAATTATTCCAGATGCTAGAAACTTAAAGATGTGTGAAAATTAAGTGAAACATGTGCCTGGACTGGGTACTGAACTAGAAGAAAAAGTCTTTTTGGTTTGTTTTGATTTTTTTGTTGTTGTTATACATGACATTATTGGGAAATTTGGATAGAATCTATGAATTGTGTGGTAATAGTATATCAATGTTCATTTCCTGACTTTGATGGTTGTGTCTTAGGAAATATACACTGAAGTATTTAGGAGTGAAAAGGCATCATGTATGTTCAGAAAAAAATATGCGTATGTGTGTAGGTAATCTATAAATCCATACATGCATGTATTTTACAGAGAGCACCAAAAAATCATATACACATTTTAAGAAAGGAAAAAATTGTATTAAAATTGTAATACTCAATATATACCAATAACAAAAAATAGATACAAGTCATGTTTGACTTACACAATTACAAGAGGTGCTCAGATTGGATACCATCAATATCTAGACACTTCTGATTATGGGGAACTACTACTTGAGCAATGTTGACTAAAATGTCCACTTGTATCGCTCCACGTGCCATTTCAGTTTCTTCCCAAAGTACCACCAGTGTAGCTGTTTTTCTATGGCACACCATATCCTTTAAGGTCCCCCATAGGTAGAATCAAGGGGTGCTAAGTCAGGAGAATGTGGGGGAAACTCAATCAATCAGACTTCTTTGTCCTATCCATTGTCCTGGCATTTGGTCTTGTGCTTCTCGAATGACAACCATGCTTCTGCCATTTTCTTTGACTGTCCTGCCTGTCGCATGGTGGCGCTAGCATTCATTTGATTAATGCCATCTTTTGAGCAAATGTCATACTACACATTGCTACTGTAACTCAATTCAACTTCGAAAAGTAATACTTAGATGACATCTTTTAAAATGTGTATACATTTTTTTGCCATTCCCTTATGTGTGTGTCTTTATATATGTGTGTGTATAAAAATTGTTGGGAGAGACAGAATGATAAAGCACATATGGCAAAATAACAAGGAACCTAGGTGAAGAGTATATAGAAGTTCTTTGCATTATTGCATCTTTGGTTTTTTTTTTGTTTTTTTTTTTTTGCTTTTTGGTATGGGGGTAGCTCCCTGGCTGGGAATCGAACCCAGGCCGCAGCGCTGACAGCGCCAACGCTGAAGCCTTAAGCCACAACACCATCAGGGAGCTCCCACATTATTGCATCTTGTCTGTAAATTTAAAAATTCAAATTTTTTAAAAAATATAAACAAATCCAGAAAATACAAAAAATTAAATATTGAAAATATTTTCATAAAGGATGAAAATTAATTTCCATGAGACTAAAGGAGATTCCTGAGAAGATAATTTATAAAGGAAGATAGGCCAAAGACAAAACTTTGGAAATATTTACAGTACCCTAAACTAGGTGTCTAATAGATTTCAAATTATTTAAAAATAGATAGCCTAGCCTAACCTAACCTAGCTATTATATATTTTTTTAAATTATTATACTAAGATACTTCTATTTTTCTTACATATATTTACATATTTTAACAATCATGCCACATTAGACATTTTAACAGTTGAAGCATACCTATGATTTTTTTTTTAATTACCCTTGAATCCATGTGTTAAGGCAATATCTCAAATATTTAAACAATTTGAAAAATATGTGATGTTACTTTGCTTTGTTCTTTTTTTTTTATGTGGGTAGCTCTCTGGATGGGAATCGAACCCAGGCCACAGCGTTGATAGCACCAGAGCCTTAAGCCACTACACCACCAGAGAACTCCCCTGTTCTTATTTTTTTAATAATATTTCTTAGAGGGAATTCCCTGGTGATGTAGTGGCTTAAGGCTTCAGCACTGGCACTGTCAACGCTGCAGCCTGGGTTCAATTCCCAGCCAGGGAACTACCCACATACGAAAAAATAAATAAATGGAAAATGGGTCAAAATGATTTGCAAAACTATAAAACATTTAAAAAAAAGAAAAGTTTAAAAAAAATAATATTTCTTAGAGTGAATGATATTTCAAAAACTTTTAAGTTGTCTACATTACTATTACCTAGAGCAGTTTCAAATATATATTAGCCAATGGGCAAGAAGGAAGGATGCTTAGATACTTTTCTGAAAGATTGGACCTAATAGGGAGACTGTCTTAGAAAAACAATGACTACGAATAGCCAACAGATCTAGGGCATGGCAAAATAAGGTATAAGTTCTTAATGTTTATGACTGAAACTTGTCTACGTAACTCAGATTCATTTATGTATAAAAATTTTGAAAATAGTAATACATAATGACATTCAGGCGGGTACAATTTGTTTGAAAGACAGTAGTAATATAATATTGGAACAAATTATATTATTCACATGCAAGAACGCAATATAAAAAGAATCCTGGGGGAGTTCCCTGGTGGTGTAGTGGCTAGGTTTTGGTACCCTCAACACTGCAGCCTGGGTTTGATTCCCAGCCAGGAAAACACCTAAAAAATAAAAACAACAACAAAAAAAAACTTGGACTCCACCAATATATGAAGAATGTATAGCAACTTAGTTCCAAGAAGAATTATGTTTCCATTTACACAGAGTTCAGGTGTTCAATCATATTTTTTAAAAAATGGAATACTGGTTCCTAAGCTTCAGTCATACCACTTAGTGAAGTGAATCATATTGTTCATTTAATTTAGACATCTCATCTGATCATTTAAACACCCAGGAGCAAGTTATTCTGGCCCATTAAACCATCCGGGGTAAATAAATTAGATGGTTGACAAAGTTCTAATTTTTATTTTCTCTGATTTTATAATTTAAATGAGGAATGATTTAAATATTTTTTAAAGTTGACATTCTTGAAATCAAAAGAGGAAAAATGTTTTTTTTTCCCCACAATGTTTCAAAGTAGTACAAATGAGAGAAAATTTAAGTAATTGTGTTATGTAGGTTAACTGTAATTGTGTCAGCAATATTTAGTTTCTCTCAGAAGAGTAAAGTCAGTGAATTCCACTAACATTTTAAGTTATTGCTCTTTGAAGAATATGTTTGATTCCCTAAAGCTATTGTTTCCCAATTGACTACTTTCCAACTTTAAAGATATAATAACATTTCTTCCTGAAGTTTCATTATTTTTGCAAATTTTAATTTCATTTAGGGCTGACTGCAATTGCCCTAATTTGTGCTCATTTGTGAGCAGGCCCCTTAGTATCTGCACCAAAAATAAGTGGTATGAGGTTTGAATGATGACAAAAAATACATATTTCAGTTCTTAAGGACCCAGGGCATAAGCAGAAATTTAGGTGTACTCTCTCCCATGCCTCTAAAGATGAACACAACTATTGCTACTTCTTTTAGTAAAACTTAATGACTTTATTTTATATTCATTAGTTTTCATATTTGTTGTTTTCAGGTGTATATATTTCTGCCTAAGTTTTCCTCTGTATTACCAAGCCTGTGGCTGTGTCCATCTTTAAGCAGCTGATAGTCCCATCTCCTTTACACTGTCTTACTTAAGAAGTTACCCCCATTTTGTATAGTGAATTCTTGGTGTACAACGTAGCCCAGCACTTTTCTCTGCACGGTGATCAAACCAGATCCTCAGGCATCCTTTCTAGTAATTAGGCACTTTGTATCCATGGCAAACTAGGTAATTCAGGGGCTCAGTTTACAGATGAGAGACTAGTGTCAGGTTCGCTCCACAGGCTTATCTTTATCTTTAGATTCCAGCATCAGTTCCTAAACCTGGCTGTTTATAAGACTCACCTGGTGACCTTTAAAAAATGGCAGATTACAGGACTCATCAGACTTAGTGAGTAGAATCCTATGAGGCTTGAGAACATCTGTGTCTAAAAAGCTCCCCAGGTTTTTTGATTAAGAAGCCAGATTTGGGACACTAACTGGTGATGAATAGGCCTCATATAAAAGCTGTCAGGGTGATGGATTGTAGCCAGTGAGCGACTAAAGTTGTCACATGTGTGTTCACCTTCTATGTGGACTTATGTTTTTTCCTTTTTTTTGTTTTTGTTTTTGTTCCCTGGCTGGGAATTGGGCCCAGGCCGTGGCGGTGAGAGTGCCGAAGCCTAGCCATTGCACCTCCAGGGAGCCCCTCTATGTGGACTATTTTAGCATCTTCCATATTCAAGGTGTGCCTTTCCTCTCTGGGCCAAACTAGATTTTATTCTTTTAATTTCAGGAAGAAGGGAAGTTCAAAATGTCAAGAGATAAAGATTAGAGGGTGGTCTTGGTGGTGTAGTGGTGAGTCTTCGGCCCACTCACCGCCGTGGCCTGGGTTCAATTTCTGCTCCGGGAACCAACCAACCAAAAAAAAAAAAAAAGATTGGGTAAAATAATTTAATTGCCTGTTATTTCCTATAAAATACAATGTCCCTGGATATTCATGTGTAACCTTCATAGTCATGCACCTCCTGCACAAAGGTGGGTGACTTCAAGAGCCTGAATGTGAGCCTCCGAGCTGGGTTTGCTCTCTTGGGATGAGCTTTGGTAAAGGAAAGGGGTCACTCCTAATTTTACAGCCAAGGTACATACTCTAGGCTCAACCTAGGATAACCTTTCAAAAAAGAAGGGAGATGGTTTGACCTTTTAAAACTTCCCAGAATGGAAATTATGTTTCCATGGTAAAGTCTTATTTTATTTTAGATACAAAGGGACAAATTTCTATTTATAAACACATGCCAAAAAAAAAAAAGTAAACAGGATTTCTAATAAAAAAAACAACAACCAAGTGAATGTTAATTCCTTTTCCCTAGGGCAGATATAAAAAGGAACTTTAGTCGCCTTTGCAAAATTTATTATATCCCTCTATTACATGGCTGTGCTAGGAATTATTTTAGCATTTTCTTGTGATTCCCCATGAAAGGGATGATCCTCAAATCTAAGTGCAAACTTGACCTCTAGCTCTAAGTTTACAAATGTCTGTTGGAAAGTTCCACTTGAATGTCCTATTTCCCTACTATTTCAAATTCTCCCAAATACGGTTCTGGGTTAAGATTGGCCATGGAAGAAATTTTTGCAACATTTCAAAGATAGAAGTGAAGTAGCAGTCATTACACTGTGAAGGTCAGCAGAGGACATGAGGCACTATGGCAGCTTATGCATATTGTTGCTAATCTGCTGGCTCTCCTTGCAGAGGAGGGCAGCAGCCAGGTGTGAAACTCTTTTCAGGAAATCCTCCACATTCTTCAGTTTCTCTGAGTCCTGGGCCAGATGCATGCACAGCACCATGGCTCCTGCAGATACATGCATTATCAACATTGTAGGTGGTAAGAGACAGATATATAGTTTAGTTTATCCTCATGAGATCCAGCTTGTCTATATGGGTGCCATTTTGCCCCTGCTCACCCCCATTTTATGTCCAGCATTCCTATCAACTTATACCAATTTCAGGTCTACTCAAACACAGAGGCAACTTTTTTTCCAGCTCTCACAATTTCATTAGGCCTAATCCCTGAAATAAATCACTTATTCCATATGACTCATACTGGTTTTGCTTCTCTGGTCAAAGTGGTACAGACAAGTTACTTGGAAGTAATTCCAGGAGAACCAAATGTGAATAATGGGTTCTCTGAATTTGGGTTATCTGATTTGATTGGATTTAAAGGCACTGATGACCTGTTGTCAATAATAAAGGCGTTCCTGGTTGTTCATGGCATGCACTAACAAAATGAGTTTTTCAAATTATCACCTGTGGACACCTGTAATCAACTGGTTAAAGGAGGCAAGGTTTTGGAAGTAAATGCTTCCATAGAATATTTAAGTGAAAATAAAGAATACAACAGAGTTGGTTGGTTTCTCCTAATTATGTTTGATAACTGGGGGAAAGTAAATGATGAATTTAGGGTTTTATTTATTTTTTTCTTCTGATTTTTTTTTTTTTTTCTTTTTGGTATGTGGGTAGCTCCCTGACTGGGAATCGAACCCAGGCTGTACACCATCAGGGAACTCCCAGTTTAGGGCTTTAAAAAGTCTTAATTCAAAATGAGATAAAGGACCAGAAAGTTTTTATGATTGCTTTCCTGTATCTGCAAGGGTATAATTTCTAAATACCAAACCCAACATATAATCCTGAATTACTAATATAATGCAATTCAATTCCCAATATTGCAGGTCTTATGTTAAAGTTAGGGTTTTTTAAAATCTTTTTTTGGGGGTGGGGTGGGCGGGGGTAGTTCCCTGGCTGGGAATCGAACCCAGGCCGCAGCGTTGAGAGTGCCGAAACCTAGCCACTATACCACCGGGGAACACCCCCACCCTTTTTTCTTGAGCTGCAGTGAAACTGAACAGAATGGGAACATATGGGCAGATTCAGATGACACTGGGATCATGAATCCCTAAATTCTGCTAAGGTTCCCTTGACAGTGGAAATATCCTTTCCTCCCTTGCCCAAGGAGCCTAGTTTCTCCTTGCCTGTAAAATCTGCTGTGGCCTCCCCTGAGTTAGTTGCCTTGCAGGGTTTGCTGAGCCTCCTTAAGACTAATTGTCAACACCTCCCATTGCTTCTAAAACACATTGTAGGGGATCCCAAAAGGTAAGAAGATTTTGTCCTTTACCAAACTTTAGTTAAGACTCCGCTGAGCCCTTTTCCCACTAGGGCTGTCCATGCACGTGGTCTTCATGAGCCCAAGTGTAACAAGGATTCTTTCAAGTCAGTTTAGCTAGATTCCCCCAACCTTTATAGCAGATCAAATTCCTCATCCCCCAAGTGATATCTGATTACCTTGGCTTGCCTTCATCAAGAATCCTGTTAGGCCAATTTAGCAAGAATTACTGTACCCTCTTAGTAATTTCCCATCCACTGACCCCCTCCCCACACCTGTTCCTTGGCTAAAAATCTCCACCTGTAGAAATCATCTTACTGAGTTCTTACAAACTTTGCAAGATAGGTATTACTCCTACCCAGTTCCAGCTATGTAATCTGTAGGGCCCAATGCAAAATGAAAAATGCAATGCCTGATTTTTACTAAGATGGCACTGAAATTGAAGAAGGAAACCCCTGCCCCTCCCTAAGCTGAAGCCAAAACAAAGACTTTGAAGGCAAAGAAAGCAGTGCTGAAAGGTGTCCACACACACACACACACACACACACACGATGATCTGCACTGTCACCAACTTTCCCAAGGCCCAAGACACTGACTCTGATGGTATCCCAAACATCCTCGAAGAGTGGACCACTATGCCATCAAGTTCCCCTTAATTACCTTTCCCCTACTGAGTCAGCCATGAAGAAGATAGAAAACAACAATACACTTGTGTTCATTGTGGATGTCAAGACGAACAAGCACCAGACTATGAAGAAGCTCTATGACATCGACATGGCCAAGGTCAATTCCCTGATCAGGCCTGAAGGAGAGAAAAAGGTGTATGTTTGACTGTCTCCTGACTATGATGCTTTGATTGTTGCCAACAAAACTGGGATCATCTAAACTGAGTCCAGTTGGTTAATTCTAAATACAAAACATTTTCACTGTAAAAAAAAAACAAAACAAAAGAAAAAGCAGGGCCTCTTGTTTGTTAAAGAGAAAACCACAGGCCTAACATGGTGTCACTCATGCTAAAAACCCACGATACCAAACTAGATTTAATATCTGATCTAACTTCAGTTTCAACCTCTCCCAGAAATGTAATTTTAATCAACCAGTCTGAAATTTTCTGATCAAGCAATAGGAAGGTAACCTGTCACAAGGGTCCTCTCCATCCTCCCCACCCAAAGAAGAGGCAATCTGCATTATAAAACCCTTACCTTTCTCTTTACCCCAAAAGAAGATATCCTGGTCTAAAAATAACTCTTTTCTTTTGTTAAGAACTCACTTGCCCACACTCCTTCCTATAAAAATTTTCCATTTTGTACAATTCCTCAGAGCTCCCTTCTAATTTCTAGATGGGATGCTGCCAGATTCATAAATTGCTTAATAAAACCAATTAGGTCTTCAAATTTACTTCATTGGATTTTGTTAACATATTCATAAATTATTAAAAATTTTTAAACGGTGACAGCAGAGCATTAAACCAAGTACAGAGTCCTGTGTGACTGCACAGGTGGCAAGCCCATGAGACTGGCACTGCTTCTATCTTATATATTTAAGAAACAGGTTGAAGAAATCAAGTTAATTCCCAAGGTTACTTTATCAAGAGCTGGGAAAATGTCAGAGCCAGATGATAACAGGTGTGGAATGAAGCCAAAGAATCTGGAGACTTTGACTAGAAATAAATGATAAAGATTTATTCAATGGTTTTAAGAGTTTGCAAACTGGGAATTTAGCTAGGCAAAATCCCATTAAGTGTAGAAAACTTTTAAGAGTTCTTGTAGTAAAATGTGCATTCTTGAGAATTATCAGTCCTGTATTCTTAGCCCTAGGATTGCTCCAGGCTGATTATCAGTCAAATGTCAGGCAGTCTGAATGTTGCTTGTCAGGTGATGTCAGCGGGTAATCAGAAATCTGGTGTATCTGGACACAGGACTGGAAAGTTCAAAAGTTTAAGTTCCCAAGCTAGTTAGAACAAGAATTGAATCAGTTCCTCATACTTCAACCTTCATAATGTTAATTTCAGCAGTTTGGTTAAAGCGAGTCCTTATTGTATATTCTCTATCTTAACTCTTTCCACCGAGGTTTGACTGCTACTAAATTAAAGTACGCCCTTCTCTGCTGAACTGACTCTAATGAAGATTTTCTAAATTTATTAAACATGCAAAATCTGCTGCCATTTTCACTCTAGTTCATCTGTGGACTCCCAGGAACTAAAAAGCACTTACTGAATGTTTTATTAATGTTGTGAAGACGCAGCAAGTTCTCTATCTTAAAAGTTCTTGCTGCACATTTCCTTTCAAAATACACTCCTGAAGTCTGATGAAAAATGCAAACATGTCTACATGTAATATCAATGGATGGAACTAAAAAACAATGTATCATAATGGCAGAAGTTATGACACAAAATAGTGTAGTGACATGCTAATCGCCATACCAAAATGGTAACATCAAGCATTCTTTTTTTTTTTTTTTTTAAGAGTACTATACTGGGATTTATTGGGACTTAAATGGAAAGAACTGAAGCAAGCACTGGCGTCAAGGAAGGACTCTTTTTTTTTTTTGGTTGGTTCCCTGGCTGGGAAGGCGAGACTTTTTTGAAGGTGAAGGGACATAAAACGGAGGTCACGAGCATAAAGCCTACACTAGTGAAAAACTCGGCCCAGTATGTGCGCCTGCGCAGGACGAATCTTCCTGCGCAGAAGCCGGCCCGGAAGAGGTGGGGCGGAGGGGGCGGGGATAGGGTTGCTAAGAGAACGCGATGACACTACTGCCGCGGCGCCTTTCTCCGCCAATGAGTGCTGCCTGTCTGTAGTGACTCGCTGTGTACGTCACGGTGACGACGCGCGAAGGGCACAGATCTAAGGGCTCGGAGGACATTCGGCCTCTGTGAGCCGCAGCCTTTCCAGGGAGTGTCAGTGTGATCGCCATCTTAAAGAGTGAGTGTGGTCTGGTCTTCCCCGCGGCAGGTGCAGGGAGCGGAGCCCCCGTGGGACGATACTTTGGCCGTGGGCCCGATCAGCCTCTACTTTTGGGGAGGCCTCCGTGACCTCCTCAAGGGCGCGGAGGCGGGAAAAGGAAGGCCCGTGTCGGCGTCCCAGGGTTCTTGTGACTTGGACGGGCCTGACGTCTCCTTTTGCCTTTCCTCTGACCCCCGGTCTGTTCCTTTAGGAAGATGTTCTCGTCCGTGGCGCACCTGGCGCGGGCGAACCCCTTCAACGCGCCCCACCTGCAACTGGTGTACGATGGCCTCGCGGGCCCCAGCAGCAGTCCCTTAGGGCCCCCCGGGCCTCCCCGCCGCTCCCGCAACCTGGCAGCCGCCGCTGTGGAAGGTGAGAGGTCATCCCCAGCCCGATACTGTCGTTATGTCCCCTAGTGGTTCGCTTGGCCTTGATGGCCTGGAGGACAGGGAAGGACGCACCCAGCCCGCTGCACCGCAGTACGGCGCCCCGCTAGCTGTTTGCCGGACGTTGTGAGCTTTTTCCACTCTAGGCCGGTGTCGGATCCTTGTCCCTTCCTCAAGGGCGTGGAAGGGCCTAGGCACAGCTCCCTCCGTGACCTCCGCGTCCTCGAGGGAGTAGAGACATGGAGGCCTTGACTAGCTCTTTATCTTCTGTGCCGTGAGCTCGCTTGGTCAGCGGACTAAGTATTGGGTAAAATCTTCCTAACCACTGGTCACCTGCAGTTTTAACTATTATATGTTCTTTGACTTGTTTTTAATTTTCTTATTAAAAATATTGCTTTCTCCTTTAGATATTGCCAAAGTCTAATATTAGTTGACCAAAGGTATATGAGATAACTGGGTCTCTTGTTTTATGACGATTGGTAGAGGCGACTTGCAGCCTCAGATAGGTCATAGAAAGTAGACAATAATTGTTAGGGATACCTTTGGTCTTACTTCTTGGGATTTTTGGTGGTTAGACCCAACTTTAACCAAATTGTGTGTATTTCAAATCCTAGGGGAGTGTCTGTGTAGAGAAACCTGAAAAACGAATAATTGTAGGAATCCTGAAAATGTTACCTACGTGGTGCTTGTAAAATCTAGTGTGCGCGCGCGCGCGTGCGCGTGTGTGTGTGTGTGTGTGTGTGTGTGTGTGTGTGTGTTTAAGCATGTATGTGTTTCTATTATGTCTTTAGTGTGGGTAAAGTATTCCTTACACTAGCATCCTGTCTTTCAATTTAGAAAGTTAAAGCTAACGTTTGTGTAGTAAATGTATTTGACTGCAGTAATTTATGTTTCTGCTATAGGAATCCATATATAGGGATGGTATTGGTTAGTGGCTGGGGTAAACCTAGGAGTTTGCAAGCTTTTACATGTCGAGTGTTGTTTCTGAGTTTGATTTATACTCTGAAGTGTTCTTATCATTGATTAATAATTTGAAATTTGCTTTTAATTGGAAGAGCCATTGAAAATGATTTTTAAAATTAATATGGCATAAGAGATAGTTACTATCTCAGACATAAAACCATAATCTTCAAGTGATTGTTTTGATTTTGGCAGTGAATTAATTGCTTGTTTCGTGAACTAGGTGGAAAACGCATCTTTCAACTTAATTGTAAGCAGGTGGCCAAAGCTGTTCAGTTGTGATAGTATAATTTCACAGGGAAACAGTTCTCTTTTATTCCCATGGCCTTCGTCATCCCTGAAGAAATACTTACTTGATTTTTTTTTCAAACAGAGCAGTATAGCTGTGACTATGGATCTGGCAGATTCTTTATCCTTTGTGGACTTGGAGGAATTATTAGCTGTGGCACAACACATACAGCATTGGTTCCTCTAGATCTGGTTAAATGCAGAATGCAGGTTTGTTTTGCATGTTGGACTAAATAAAGCATATTGTTGAAGCATGGCCGTTAAGATATAAGATGTAGTCATCTACTAACAAGCTGTGTGGAAACCTAACTATCCAGGAGGTAAGTTGATGACCAGTAGCACAAGTTTTATATTAAAATGCATGGTGTGTCTTGTCTTATTTCAGAGTACAGTTGTGAATATGGCTCCATGAAGTTTTATGCACTGTGTGGCTTTGGTGGGGTCTTAAGTTGTGGTTTGACACACACTGCTGTCGTTCCTCTGGATTTAGTGAAATGCCGCATGCAGGTTTGTATTGAGATGACAACGTTGAACATATCTTTCTGTGCGTGACTTAATTCCAGATAATCTTAAAGGACTTCACAGATGAGAAGAATATGAGAAAACATCACAACTGCTAGAAATTTTAATAGGAAACCAAACCTGAATTTCTTTTAGTGTTTCAAATCCAAGAAATGCCTTTGTAAAAATAAGAGTGTGGGTAGATTGTTGGATCTTAGACTTTGGCTGTAAATGTTTTTGCTGTTGGGATGAATTCTGGCTAGAATTCTCTGGAATACTGGTTCTTTATGCTCCAAATAGTCATTTTTATAAGCAGTTACATAATCAGAGTGGGTAATCACTCTCTGTAGTAAGTAAATAACTTCATACTTATCGATAAGATTAAGGCAGATAGCATTATGTAGATTAAAAGATGCACTCTTAGTATTAAAATTTTGTGGGTATAGCTTCATGTATATTCACTTACATAAAAGATATTTTACAATTAGAATATCTTAATATAGAATGGATATAAAATTTACCTTTGCTAAAACTTCTTATGCATGTAACCTGAATTTAAAAGACAGATTCTCATGTTGATGTACCTTTTAAACTCATACTTAAAAAAAAAATAAATAAAAAAAATAAACTCATACTTAGTCTTAAATTCATAAAACTTTATAATGTGATATACTTAACACGATAGCCTACCTGTGCTTTATTGTACTCTGCTTTATCATGCTTTGCAGATACTGGGTGTTTTTCTTTTTTAAGTAAATCAAAGGCAAGACCCTTCAGCAAAAAGATTGTTGCTGAAAGCTCAGGTGATGGTTAGCATTTTTTAGCAATAAAGTATGTACATTTTTTTTTAGACATGATATTGCACAATTAATAGACTACAGTATAGTGTAAACAAACTTTTACATGTACTGGGAAACTAAAACATTTGTGTGACTTGCTTATTGTGATAGTCTGGAACCTAACCTGCAGTATCTCCAAGATATGCATGTGGAGTTATTTATTATTTAGGCAGTAGCTTTAAAACTAATTGCTTTTAAAAGTGGTAGAGTTGGGTGGTGAAGAATCTCTTAGAGTCAGTTTTATCATGTATTTTTGTAGGAATGTTGTCTTGACTAAGCCTTCAAGACTTAATTCTAACTGAAAGTTCGACCTGAATATGCAAAAAATGACATTTACAGAGATAATTACAGGTGTTAAGCTGATATCATGCATGAGCTTGTGTTCACTCACCTTTTGTGTAGTTATTGAAGTTTATTTTAGAACCAAAAGGAAAAACTATTAAGACTATTTATGAGAAACGTTGGCTCTTGGGTACAATTACTTTTTTTTCTTGTTTTAAATATAGGTGGACCCCCAAAAGTACAAGGGTATATTTAATGGATTCTCAGTTACACTTAAAGAAGATGGTGTTCGTGGTTTGGCTAAAGGATGGGCTCCAACTTTCATTGGCTACTCTATGCAGGGGCTCTGCAAGTTTGGCTTTTATGAAGTCTTCAAAGTCTTGTATAGCAACATGCTTGGAGAGGTATGTAAGTTAAGTTAACTTTTAAAGTCCTGAGCTTTTTAACTTAAAGTTTCAGACAAAAGGATCTTAGATTTTTTATCTGAGCCACCTTGTTTTAGAATGGAGGAAATGGTCTCAGAAAGGGTGAAAAACATGTTTGAAATCATGTCTGTTTTGAGAGACAGGATGAAAAACAGCATGGATATTATTAGATTCCACTGCCCTTTTTATTATATCCTGCTTGTTTCCAAATTAGTTAGATTTTGCATGTTTAAGGAGAGGGATTCTGGGATTTTGTTAGGTAAAATTTCCCAGGGCTGAGAGACAAAAGAAAGAGATGACAACTCCAACACCATATCATGAGGCAGGTCTTGGGCAGTGGCAAGAGGAGTCATGGGTGTCCTCCATGCCACATGCCAGGCACTAAAGAGTGGGCAAGATAATAGGACAGGGCAAGATGAATACGTGTACTGGGGTATATGACCTGCCCCACGTAAGGGGAAAATGCCTTGCATGCTTTCCTGCAGCAGGGCAATTGAACTAGCATGTTTGAGTGTAGGGGAGGGGTCAATCAGACAGTCTGAGGGTACTTTCAGGAAGCAATCTCTGTTCTGTCCAGGATTTAACTGGATTTAGTACAGGGTCCGGCAATCGTCACTTGTAGAACAGTTTGTTCTCCACAGATTCCTTTGTGTAGTTTAACCCTACCAGCCTGCTGTACCGATTTTTCGGTCATTTCCGAATCTGCCACTAGACCGCTGTACCTAATTTTCGAAATGAAAGGTAGACCTATGTCTACCTACAATGTCTCCAAGTTCCACCTTATTCTAACCACTTGTTTGCATGTAACTAACATTTTTCTGTATCGTGTTGGTTTTTTCTCCTTAATGCTCAGGAGCCCAGGGATAGGGGCCAGTTAGGTTCAGGGCCTCAGGTCTGGTAGGGTTAAGGACCACTAATCTTTGGCATCTACATATTAACCCTGACCTTTAAAGTTAAATTGAAAACACCCAGTGCAACAGTAATTCATGTCCTCCTTTGTGTTTCTCAATTAGGAGAATACCTATCTCTGGCGCACATCACTCTATTTGGCTGCCTCTGCCAGTGCTGAATTCTTTGCTGACATTGCCCTGGCTCCTATGGAAGCTGCTAAGGTTCGAATTCAAACCCAACCAGGTTATGCCAATACTCTGAGGGATGCAGCACCCAAAATGTATAAGGAAGAAGGCTTAAAAGCGTAAGTAAACATTTGCCTAAATGTATAGTATAAAAATACACATTTGTGGGAACCGCATTTTTAGCATTGTCTACCAGATTTAAAAAAAAACATTTGTCTCCCCCCTCCCCCCCAAGAATGTAAACTCCAGGGGCAGGGATAAATTGATAAATGGCTTAAGCCCTGAATTAATAATTTTTTTAAAAGTAGGAACAGTTTTGTCAGTCTACAAGTGAGTTGATATTTAACGTAAATATTAACTGTTAACTTTTGGGGAGTCATTATTAGAATTCTCATCTGTGTTCACAGTTAAGAATTTGCATATAGTCAGGCCACAACATGCTTCCTTAGATCCACCTTTGTGGATGCCCATCTTGAACTGAGTCCTACTTGTAAACTTTCTGTTTCTTGTAGTTCCAGTCAAGAAACATCCAACAACTTTCTGTTGTACAGTCAAAGGTGCTTGAGTCATTGGCATGTGAGATAAATATACCTGCATGTTAGTCTTAGCTTCTGATAGAAATGACATGCAATCGTGCTGCCATTTTTTACTATCAGGACTCGACTGGTGTGCGGACACTTCTGTTAATGATGGAAATTTCTGTAGGCAAATGTATGCAACTGAGTAAAGTAACTCCTGATTCCCTAGATTCTACAAGGGGGTTGCTCCTCTCTGGATGAGACAGATACCATACACCATGATGAAGTTCGCCTGCTTTGAACGTACTGTTGAAGCATTGTACAAGTTTGTGGTTCCTAAGCCCCGAAGTGAATGTTCAAAGGCCGAGCAGCTGGTTGTAACATTTGTGGCAGGTTACATAGGTATGAATTATTTAGGATATGTTCATCTGAAATTAAGGACAAATAATTATTTCCATTATTGGCCTATTTTGTGAGGAAAAATATTCCAAAGAAGTTATATCTTCCCATAGCATTTCATGTACCCTCATGATTCATAAATACTTGCTAATTAGTTCTTGAAAGAATTGTTTTGTGGTTTGCATGTCATGGTTAAGCTTGGCGATGTATTACTTTCACTGCTGCACCATTTGTATTTTTTCTTTTCAAGAACAAATTTTTAATACTAAGAGAAGGTGTTGATTAAAATCTGAATATAAAAACTTTTGAAGGATTGGGGTAGACTGCTTAATATCCTTTTTTTGTCAGTCTCATTCTAAATCTGGTACTTTTTAAACACTAAAAGAAAATTTTATTATTTAGTCATGAAAGACTATACTTTCAGGGATCATTTCTATAGTTCGTTATTACTTAGTCATGAAAAGGTTGGCTGTGATGTGATTTTTTTTCCTTTTAACCGACCCCATATTGGATCGTGCTTTTGCCCTTTTCAGCTGGTGTCTTCTGTGCAATTGTTTCTCACCCTGCGGATTCTGTGGTGTCTGTGCTGAATAAGGAGAAAGGCAGCAGTGCTTCTCAGGTCCTCCAGAGACTTGGATTTAAAGGTAGGACTGTTTTTCCTCTAAAGAAAGAGTAACACTTTGGGGTACATAACAACATTTTTCATTCGTGTTTTGTGTTTCAACCAGGTGTGTGGAAGGGACTCTTTGCCCGTATCATCATGATCGGCACTCTGACTGCACTGCAGTGGTTCATCTATGACTCCGTGAAGGTCTACTTCAGGCTCCCTCGCCCTCCTCCCCCTGAGATGCCAGAGTCTCTGAAGAAGAAGCTTGGGTTAACTCAGTAGATAGATCAAAGCGAATATGGACTAAATCTGCTTGTTGGTCAGTGTTGAGGAAAGTGCTAAAAGGAACTTTTATATATTTCACATGTAGGAAATTGTCTATTCCTGATATAATTACTGTATAGTACTCTTGCCTAAGGCAAGAGCTTCAGACTTGCGTTGAAATAAACCCAACTGTTGATGATTTGTCTGTGACTTGATAATTATTTTTAAAATTTGTTTTAGGGAGTTCCCTGATGGCGTAGCGGCTTAAGGCTTCAGCGTTGGCGCTGTCAGCGCTGCGGCCTGGGTTCGATTCCCAGCCAGGGAGCTACCCACATACCAAAAAGCAAAAAAAAAAAAAAATAAATAAATAAAATAAAATTTGTTTTAAAGATCTCACCCTAAAATGGAAAGAGTTAGTGTAAGTTAAAACCTTGAAGAAAAATAATGCAGACTAACCACTGTTGGTTGAATACTCTGATCCCTGCTCAAATTGTCATGTCTGAAGTTTGGTTCCTCAGGAGAGTGCCTGTATTATTAAGAAACACCCTAAATTTTAAAAAAATCTTGATTTAATTGTAGTTAAGTTTAAATATGGATACTTGTTTGTGGTGAAATTGTAACAAGTTGATTTGGCATATAATCAAACTTTTGCATCATGTACTATTAAAAATCCAAGAGTTTGCTAATCCTTATTTGTAAAAAAGTAAATTAGGCTAATTCTTAAAATGGTAGTTTTGAAAAGGACCAAAACAATTGATAGCTGAAAACTGTTTCAGGTACTTGTCTTCACACAAATCTGACTTAAAATTACAAAAAATTTACCATAAGCTCTTTTCAGCTTTGTTAAGATATCTGCTTGACACCTCTAGGTGTCATGAAGTAGGTGAATGCCACTGAGAAAGCACTCTGGTGTGTTCGAGCATCTGAAATTTGGTTGTAGGTTTAGGCCCAACTGGTATTTTAAAAACTGAAGTAAGCCATTCTTTAGTTTTCCCTTGTTTGGCCAGGAAGTACAAAAGTGCGGTGTTTTCACATCTGATTACATTTTACCTTGAGCCCTTCGGGTATCTGGGTTGTGTTGACGGTTCTTGTGTAAAATACACAGATGGGTGCTCAGGAAAATAACTTTGAAGGAGTCTCATAAGGGAGAGAAGTGTTTTCATTATAAGTCCATATTGTAAGGTCAATAAATTTAGAAACCAGATGCATCTAGTTGCATGTTAATTTACTTATACATCAGCATCACCTGGTCTTGCTTTAAGGTTCCAATCTTAACTTTACCTGTGTTGCAGAGGAGATGAGAGTTATGGGTGCAAATTAGAGCCAAACTGTTAAAAGGTGTAGCAGTCAGAGCCCTAGCAAGTGATGGCTGTGGTCATGTAGCATCATCACCAATGTGCATTTGCTACTGCTCTGTAACAAATCATCTGAAATGCAGTGGCTTGACTTCATAATCAAGCTTCCTATGGGTCAGGAATTCAGGATCATCTCTGCTGGATTCTTCTGGCTCTCTGTTGAAGTTAACAGTAAGATAGTAGCTCTGGGGTCATCTCCAAAGGCTTTCTCACTCATCCAGGTTCGAGAGAGATTCTGAGCATCTCCCTGTTAGTGCCCTAGTCTTTCCTCAACACTTAACAGTGTGGTGGCTCAGGACAGCTGGACTTAACCTCAGGGCTACCCATGCAGAAGCTGAGTCTTTTAGGTTTTAGCCTTGGATGTCACAACATCACCCACTGTGCTCTTGGTCACAACATCAGAAGTCCCAGAAGACCAAATCTCAGCTTCAGGCAGGTTAATCTGGGTCAGAAGAGCCTGTGGGATTGGATATATTTGTATATTGAGCAACCCAAATGTTGACGATTTGAAAACTTCAGGGAGTGCACTTCAGCCAGCCTTCACTATGACAGATTTCTGCTGCCAACCTCATAGGATTCAAGTTTTATTTTCAAGGGAGACATGTTTGTTTTTTGGGGGGGGTGGTGGTGGTGGTTCTCTGGCTGGGAATCAAATCCAGGCTGCAGCATTAAGAGCACTGAAACCTAGCCACTAGACCACCAGGGAACCTCCAAGTCAGTAGGTTTTATTTGTGGGTATTTGGCGCTGTGTTCAAGCTGTCAAGAATTGCTTGCTATCTGTAGTCTGGTATGTCAAAGCTATTTCTGAGAAAACCATTTCATCTTCAAAGTAAGACCCACTTAAAATTTTGTGAATTATCATTTCCCATTTTAAAATTTATTAATATTGGAAATGATCCTAATAGGAAACTTGTAATTAACACTGGTTTTCACCTTTGGTTTAATAAATTATTTCCATAAAGCAGAATCCAGTGGAATGAGTATATGTGATTAGTACTTTGTCAGAATGCTAGGACAAGATAGCATTACATAGTAGTTTCCAGAGGGATCAAGTATGATTCAAATTGTCTTTAAAAGCATTTAAAATAGCCTGAGTTTTGCTAAGTGATGCATACCTAGTGACATGTACCACAGAAAGAGAAGTAAACAGCTTAACCAAAAGCTTCATGAAATGTTTGACCATATTTTAAAATGAGTTTAACATTTTGGGGATAGAAGTGTCCACAGTATTCATGAAGTTTGGCGCACAGCAGTCCTGCTGCTAAATTAGCCGTTACTTTCTTTAGCATAAGAAATTTCATAGTCATGTCATTTACATAATTTTACCATAAGATAAATCACAAAATAATTGTTAAAAATCCCAGATACCTTGTGATTAAGAAACAAACTGATTTCAAACTTCAAGGAATCTAGTTTAGTTAAATGCTGTGCCTGTTCTGGTACATCAAAGAGTATTGTGGTACCTTAGTAAGTCAGGAAACTCCTAACAGTTATCTCACACGTTATTGAACCATTTGTCTCTTGTGTAAGGCAACAGCCCTGAACCTGATAAGCAGGACCCAGTGAGGGTCCCATCTGCACATACTATGCTCCCTGTACATCAGAGAGGGCATGCAGGGGTTCAGATTCTGCCTCATCCAGGTTTCCCAGTTCCAGACTGGCAGATTCTGCGTGTGTGTGTGTCAGTCAGTGGGATGCCCAAGGTTTTTGCTATATAAAGGTGCAAGTATATACTTTAACATTTATTTTGAGGAATCAAGTGCTCAACACTTGAAAAAATTTATTTTTACTGTATAAAATACAATCAAAAAATGGTATTACTCTAACATTTCATTATTTTTTTACTTACTAGTCTTTTTGTAACATGACAGAGGTCCCATTTTTTAAGTTACTTCAGTCTAATTTCAAATTAATCCATATCTGAAATGTGTGTTATTTCATCTTTGATATCCTTAATCTCAGCTTGGACTATTGTTAAATTAGATATTTTTTCATTTAAGAAAGCAATTTCTTTCTCTCTTTGTAGTAAGTCAGTAACCAGTCTCCCAATGCGTAGCGTTAAATCATTTACCAATGGTTCCAAACGGGAAAAATCCTTCTTTAGATTATACACTTTTGGTTTTAGATCATTTGCAAAAGTTACTGTCTTCAGAACTTTAACTCTGTCACTTTCTAAGCTTAAAAACCTGTCTGTGTGTTTGTTGAAATCATTCTTTAGCTCTGAAAGTATCTTCTTAACAGAGCCAATTCTTTGTGAATTTTCAGATGCTGTCTTTCGGAGCATTGCTGTTCGGTCAATGCTACTTGAAAGAAGATCACCTATGTTTTTTACTGTATTTTTTTCTGCTTTTTCTATTTTTTTTTCTACTTCTTGCACAGAATCTGTCAATGATGTTACATCAGTTACTAAACCTGACATACGTCGCATATCTGTTTTTATAGTTGTAATCTTGAGAGCAACGTCTTTTGCTATTGAAGTTGTACTTTGGTCTACTCTTGTAACATCTTGAGAAAGAGTTGTCAAATTGTTTTTCAATATATCCTGTTTTTCATTTATCCTATTGGACCAAGTTTTCACCTCATTAATTTCGTCCTGTAGATGCCTTAGATGAGCAATTATTTGAAAAGACTTCAATTGTTCCATGACAGCTTCAGACTTCTGGCACTATAAGAAAATATAATACCACAATCATTAAATTGATTAACATTTAAAACTTAACTTAAATTTTGTTACTTTTAACTGTAACTTCACTGCTCCTCTGGAAAGCATTTGGTAAAGACATGGTAAGTGTATTACTAATGAATAAGGAGGAAAAAACATTAAGGAATTATCACAAAATGTTATTGGAAGTGACATTTTTCAGTTACCGTTTTTGTACCATCAGCCTTCTATACAGTGACAAAATGAGCTAAGTGATACAGTGACTTTTTTTTTCAGTGGCTGGAGAAGGGATGAGGAAGTCACCTCTAGATGAGCTTTGGTAGATTTCGGGGGGTTAAGGCAACATCCCTTCTGAAACACAACTTGTTCATGGTTATAACAAGTGTTAGAATGAAGGGACCAATGTCCAAGACCCTATGTGTATATACTTTATTGTTCCATTACTTCTATGAGTAATTTCTGGGGTATCTAACTATCCATTAGATCTTTATTTATTTATTTATTTATATGTGGGTAGTTCCCTGGCTGGGAATTGAACTCAGGCCACCGCATTGACAGCGCCAAAGGCCAAGCCATTACACCACCAGGGAACTACATTAGATCTTGTATAATTCAACCAATTCTTAAGTTCCTAATATGTTATTAGGCATGCCAGGTGTGAGAGATAAAAAGGCATGCCAGGTTTTGGCCTCGACCCATTAGTAGAGCAGACAGACATGTAAACAAACAAAACAAAAAAAAAAACGATCTCCAAGGTTCTAGAATTCTATGCATTCAAAATAAAAGTGGTTTTCAACTTCTGTATATTTCAATGCCATCCTTTCCTACCATCGCCATTGTATATTGATACTCTGAATTGTCATTTTGGTTCAACTTGGACACATTAGCTAGTGAACATTTTGAGCCACACAAGTGCCTCACAACATTTCAAGTTGTAGTTTTTTTTGTTGTTGTGTGTGCATGTGTGTGTGTTTATGTTGAGGTATTGGGGAAGCTGAATTAATTTACTGTATTTTACATATTTGAAATTTTATTGCATTGTGCCATCAGTTAATAAAATGAAGAAAAAGGGAAAATGAAAGTGCTAATTATATTGATAAGATGGGTCTCATAAAGAATGCAAAATTGGAAATTAAACAAATGTGCCAAGGGTCCGTCCATGTTGTTGCAAATGGCAGGCTATCCTCCTTTCCACAGCTGAATAAATTTGTCAAAGTATACCTTAAATTTACACTATATTATATGTCAAATATTTATTCAATTTAAAAAATAAAAGATAGGAATTGTCAGGTGAGACTATTAAGCTTCAATCAGAAGTTGAACTTAAGCCTGTGGACTCTGTTTAACTATAAAGAAAATAAAGAACAAATATAAAATATATTGTAAAAGCCTGGGTCCAAAGACAGATACACATCGTGATTACAGTGAAAAAGGGAATCCCAGTTATAATGTTTAAGTGAGTTGTTTGGCTTTTGCACATTTAACTTCCAGCTCATTTTCTAGGAAATCATTGTTTTAAGGTGGAGGATTGTCTGTAGTCTTCTACTAATCAAAATCAGTTTGATTCCACATTTGCTGTGTTAGTATGTGCTGGTATGATCAAGAGCAGTCTCTGCTTTCAGGGAGTTTGTAGTTTAGTCTGGGGAAGAAAATGTCAATGAATGAATTTTTTTAAAATTCAGAAAAAACACAAAATGCTAATATGCAGGCCAAAAATGTTTTTTTTTTTTTTTTTTGCTTTTTGGTATGTGGGTAGCTCCCTGACTGGGGATCAAACCCAGGTCACAGCGCTGACAGCGCCAGCGCCAAAGCCTTAAGCCACTACACCATCAGGGAACTCCCTTTTTTTTGCTTTTTGGTATGTGGGTAGCTCCCTGACTGGGAATCGAACCCAGGCCGCAGCGCCAACAGCGCCAG
>PVJL010005144.1:0-113936 GCA_004026885.1 Lyroderma lyra
GCTGTGGTACATATACACAATGGAATATTACTCAGCTATAAGAAAAGATGAAATATTGCCATTTGCAACAAAATGGATGGACCTGGAGATCATCATGCTTAGTGAAATAAGCCAGACAGAAAAAACAAAGAACTGTATGACTTCACTCATATGCGGAATATAAAACTGAAAGCAAAGAAAAAAGAAATGAACAAACAAACAAACAACCCATGACACAATCAATAGTTTAATATTTATTTGGAGACAAGTGGGTTAGGGAGGGGAGAAAGGGGAGGAGGTGGGAGAGGAGGGGGGGAAGCTAAATATAAGGTGATGGAAAGAGAAGTCACATTAGGTGGTGAACTAATTATACAACAAGTTGACAATGCACTGTAGAATTGTATGCCTGAAACCTATGTAATCCTTGCTAACAGATGTCACCCCAATAAGTCTAACAATAAAAATGAATTTAAAAAATAATAATAAAAAAAATAAAACCACACACACAAAAAATGTACATGTTTCATTCCAGTACCACCACAGGGAAAAGAAAGGCTGCATTAGGAAGAGTTCTCTTAAAAGCAGAGATCCTAGACTGAGTTCCGTGCAAAGCCATTAACAGTTTCAAAAAGGGACTTTTCATCGTGTGTGTCTAGGTCAAAAAGCCCCACAAATCAAGGGACCAGGTGTGGTAGAAGAGACTTGCTTTCCAGACGTAGAGCAGAAGCCCCTTCCAAAATGGTATCCAAGCAATGGGAAAACCACTGATGCCAGCAGAATCCTACAGGTGAAGCTCCCTTTCTGACAAGCTCATGACTCTGGACAATACTGAAGCCCCACTAGTAAGTGACAAATATTATTTTAGTTGAAGGAAGTATTCAGAGATGTTAAGTGACTTTTCTAAGACTGCATTGGAAGCTAATCACGTTGTCGACAAGAATGGACCAGTGATGTTCCCCACCTGGCCTCAGGTGCCTAGGACTATGGTAATAATCTAATTTAGCCCGACAAGCAAGAAGGAAGTACAGATTCTGCAAATGCAGATAAAGATGAGAGATGATTCATTTGATTACCTCAAAAGAAATCAAGTTTATATAAAGGCTGTTGGGATAAGGAAAAAATATGGCTTAAACTTAGGTTTTCATAAGATTCCAATTATTGAAATTATTTCTGATTCCATAGACATGGTACAGTAGACTTTTTATTAATATATGGTACAGTAGATCTTTTACAATCTTTTATTTTTTAATATTTGGGGGGGAAGGTGTAAGAGGAATTCTTTTTCTCATTTATTTTTATTTTTAATTACATTTGACCTACAATATTATGTTGGTTTCAGGTGTACAGCATAGTGATGAGACAGGTATAGAACTTACAGAATCTTTATTCTGGTTCCCTTCTGACACCACATATAATTATTAAAATGTTATTGATTATATGCTCTATGCTGTACTTTACATCCCTGTGACTATTAATATTTTGTGACTCTGATTTGTATTTCTTGATTTCTTCCCCATTTTCACCCACTCCTTCTACCTTCTTCCCATCACCCCAACAAAGCTAGTACTTATCTGATGCTACCCATAGTTATTGCAACATTGTTGACTATATTCCCATGTTATACCCTATATCCCCATAACTATTACTTTGTAACCACCAAACTGAATTTGCCAATCCCTTCTCCTTATTTCATCTCTTCACCAACTCTCTTCCATCTGGCAACAAACCACATGTTTTCTATATCTATGAATCTGTTCTTGCTTTGTTTGTTTATTTTCTTCTTTGGATTTCACTTATAAACAAAGTGAACTTGGCATCTGTCTTCATCTTTGACACTCCACTCAGTGCAATACGCTCCATGTCTTTTGATTGGAGCTTTAAATCCATTTAAATTGAAGGTAATTGTTGATACATAGCTATTGCCATTGTATTATTCATAATTTTGCTTTCTTCCCCCCATCTTAAAGTAGTCCTGCTAACATTCTTTGTAATACTGGTTTGGTAGTGATAAAACCCTTTAGCTATTTCTTGTCTGGGAAGCTCTTTATTTGTCCTTTAATTTTGAATGATAACCTTGATTGGTAGAGTAATCTTGGTTGTAGGTCCTTGCTTTTCATCACATGGAATATTTTCTGCCACTCCCTTCTGGCCTGCAAAGTTTCTGTTGAGAAATCAGCTGAAAGTCTTATGGGAGCTCCCTCATAAATTACTATTTGCTTTTCTCTTGCTGCTTTTAAAATTCTTTGTCTTTAACTTTTGCCGTTTTTAATTATAATGTGTTTTGGTGTGGGCCTATTTGGGCTTATCTTGTTTTAGACTCTCTTTGCTTCCCGGGCTTGTATGTCTGTTTTCTTCACCAGGTTAGGGAAGTTTTCGATCATTATGTCTTCAAATAGGTTCTCGATTCCTAGCTTTTTCTCTTCTCCTGATACTCCTATGATGCAAATGTTGTTATGCATGATATTACCCCAGAGGCCCCATAAACTATTCTCATTTCTTTTTTTTTTAAATTTCTTTTCTTTTCTTCTTTCTTTATTTGCTGTTCTGACCGTGTGTTTTCTGTTGCCTTGTCTTCCAATTTGCAGGTTCAACCCTCTGCTCCATCTCATCTGCTGGTGATTCCTTCTATTACGTTCTGAATTTTAATTATTGTATTCATTTCCGACTGGTTCTTTTTTATGGTTTCTATGTCTTTCTTTATCCTTGCTATCTCTCTATTGAAGTTTTCTCTAAGTTCCTTAGGAATCCTTAAAATTATCATTTTAAGCTCTGTATCTGATAGGTTACTAGCCTCCATCTTGTTTTCTTCTGGAATTTCTGCTGTTCTTTTATTTGAGACACATTTCTTTGTTTCCTCATTTTGGATGCCTATTTGTGTTTGTTTCTATGCATTAGGTAGATCTGCTATGTCTTCCAGTGTTGCTGGATAGCCTTATGTAGTAGGAGCCCTGTGGGGTCCTGGCACTGTCTCCTTGGTCATCTACTCTGTGTGCTCCTGCAGATTCTGGTTTGGTGCCAGTGCTGTGCCTGGAGTTACTCCACAAAAGTCTCAGAGCACACCAGTGCCAGTTGGATCACTGCCTGCCTGGGGCCTGAGGGTTTAAATAGTTTTCCAAGAAAGATTGCAATGTGGGCAGGGATGGCTGCTCACTGGAGAAAGTGCCTCTGGCCTTGTCGGAGTTGGCTGGGATGGAGTCCCATTGAGTCAGTGGGGTGGAACGAGGGGAACTCATCAGACCAATCAAGTTCAGATTTGGCTGTTTGGGGTTGGGCACAACATAGTCAAGATGGCACCCACCAGCGGGCTGCATGGGAGGAGGACTCATCCAGGAAAAATGGTGACTATTATTCAGCCTGCACCCCAAACAGGGTGAGTACCCACAAGTAACTGAGTCTGTGCAGGCACTTTAAGAGGACTTTTGGATTTCATGCAGCCTTCCATCCCAAACTGATGGCCAGAGTTGCCATTGTTTATCACAGTCAGATGTTGTGGGGCTCCTCTTCTTAGCACCAGTGCTCTGGGCTGGGGAACCTGGTATGGAGCTGGGGTCCCTTGCTCCTCCGGGGCAGGAGAACCTCTGTGGTTGAGATATCCCTCCTGATTCTCTACTGCCACCAGTGTTTTGGCTCCTTTTGCCTCTATACTCCTCTTGCCAGTCTTATCATGGCCTTCTTTTTTTGTATTCTTAGTTATAAAATTTCTGTTCAGCTAAACTTGAGATGGTTTTCTAGGTTGGTTGTTCAATATTTCAATTATAATTTTAATGTGTTAATGGAATGAAGCAGGCACAGTGTTTACCTACTCCACCATCTTGGATGTCACAATCTTTTATTTTTAATTAAAAATTTATCCCTAAAAAAGGGGCACAAGGAAACTAACTTTTGGAGGTGATGGATATGTTTATTATCTATATTATGGCAATCACTTTATGCAAATATTTATGTGTCCAAACTCACCAAATTATATACATTACATATGTGCAATTTTTTTGTATATCAATAATAGTTCAGTCAAACTATTAATTTTTTTTATCTAGTACCTAAACTACAAAGCATTTCCCTCCAAGCAGACTTTCGAAAGGCAAGTCAGATCTTGTCACATTTTGCTCAAACCCTCAAGTGTATTCCTTTCATGCTTTGAATTAAATCCCAGATCCCCACAATGGCCCAGAAGGCTCCACCTGATCTTGTCCTTGGCAGTTTCTCTGGCACACACTTCCCTGTTCTCACCTTCAGCAACACCCACTCACTATCTCTTAGCAACCTTGGCCTCTTGGTACTTGGAGGGCATGAAACAGGCTCCCAGGCCAGGGCATTTTAATCAATGTCCCCTTATGATGCTTGCATGCCCCTCCCCTCATTCTTGGTGGCCTCTGCCCAGTGGTCCCTTATCTGTGTGACTTCTCTGATTATCTAATGTAATTTATATACCCACACTCCTCCACACACTTCAGCCTAATTTCTTTCTGTTCATAGCACTCATCACTACCTAACATCAGATATTTTCTTAATTGTTCATTCAACTATTGTCAGTCTCCCCACTGTCATTTCAATTGCAGGAGGGCCGGAACTTCCTATCACCTTGCTGAGTAAGTGGGTGGCATTGCCCCAATATAGATAATAAACATGGCATACAATACTCACTCATTACATATTTGTTGAATAAATGAATAAATAACATTAAACACACTCCCAATATTGCAGTTAACTGAGGAGAAAAAAATCACCAATAGTCCTTGTGCAACAACAAATCAGACTGTTTTCCACTGGATTTGAAAAATGTATTCAATTTTTAAAAATCTATTATAATTGACTATACCTATTTTTTGACATATAAAAGTTCTTAGTTTATTAGTCCTCTAGTGAAAAATATGCTCGATCACCCGTCCCTGATGAATCTTTACTCCTTCTGTTGTCCAATCTCCAGCTCACTTTTTGCCAGTACCAACATTGGCCTTTGCAGTCCCCCTGACTTTCTTCATTCTGTTCTTGCATTCCTTTCGCTGTTTTCTTGAGGTCTTTTTCTTCTCATACAGACCATGTCTTGTGAGTCTATGTTTGGGTTCATTTTTCTTTGCATAATCCAAGGAATCATAAATCATGCCAAAGCCAGTTGTCTTGCCCCCACCAAAATGGCTTCTGAATCCAAACACAAAGATGACATCTGGTGTGGTCTTGTACATTTTGGCTAGTTTTTCCCGAATTTCTGTCTTAGGTACTGTTGCCTCCCCAGGGTGAAGGACATTGATAACCATTTTTTTCCGTCGAAGTAGTCTACTGGTCATGAACTTCCTGGCCCAGATAGTTACTGTGTCATTCATGATGGCAGACAACCCTCAAGCAGGCAGGGAGGAAAAGGGACTATACCCATTTTTATATCAAAGGCTTAGGAATTTGTTTCCTAATATATCTCACTGATAATTTGAATTAATTTTCCTGCTTGCTTTTAATAAAAAAGATGATTACTTGATGATTTTTTAAAGTACTCTGCAGGTTTGATTAGAGTTTTGCTTGACATACTAAGGAAATGAGTGCTAACTGGTGGCCCCATCAAGATCTGAAAACAAAGGGCAAGCCATGCTGGCAGAGTGCAGATCCCACAGGCTTCCCAGCAGGATTCATTCTTCTGTTAGTGGGTGTGGAAGAAAGTAGAGACATGGCCCCATGTAGCTGAAGTAGGGAGAAAGAAGGAGAACTCAGCCATAGTTCACTTCTCATTTGTTTTGTGCAGGAAACCAAACTTTTCAGGCAATATGCATGTGTATGTGGAGAAATAGCACAGAAGCTCGTTTGAATAGAATAAAAGATGGTTGTGTAATGAGGTGACATTCCATCCATGGCTGATGAGCCTTCTTGGGTCACTGCCATATTAATGTCGTTGGGATGAGTCCACTTACATAGTCAGATTTGGGATAATTCAGGCAACACTGAGTTAAAATTGTCTATTTTTAATCTATGAAACATTAGTTTGAGCAAATTAATGGTAGAGGGGTGAAGGTAGGGATAGATGGAGGTTTCTAATCCCAATTGTTTATAGAGATTTTTTTATCTGTTTTATGAGTTTGCCCTACTGATTTGTTAAAACAGGTCTATTTTCCTCTTCACAACAGATCACCCATTCTCATTGCTGTAGGTGCTTGAGGATATTAGGGGAGCCATTCTTTAAAAATATTCAGTTAACAACTAGTAACTCAGATGCTTCATCTCCATTTGGCAGTGCAGCCTTTGATAGGCAGTGATCCTGCAGATGGCTATGTTGGTAGCTTGTTTCAGCGTGTAAGTCAAAAGACATTGAATAATCAGTGTCAGAACAACTCCCTAAAATAAGGAGTTAAGTCTAGAAAAATCAGTTAAAACTCCCTGGGAATAGCAGCATGTTTATTTATTAACATCTGTAATGGTGCTAAAACAGTGCTTCAAAGAAAGGGTATTGTGTTTGTGTGTGCATGTGTGATCCACATGTTTAGTATAAATTGGCATTTTATAGAAAGAGAAGGTAAGGGATGCAAGAAAAGGTTATATCTGTGAAACAAAATACACTAGGCTCATAGAAGATGCTGAATAATCTCTTTCCTTTAATGATGTCTACTAGATAGTGACATTTTTTATGGTAACATATGTTTCTTGATCCTTACATTTCCCATAGTCCCTAGCATAACACCTCATACAGGATGTATGGTCAATAAATATTTGTTAAATTGCATTGGTTTTGTTTTAAGTAGACCCTGATTCAGAGCCATTCTCAATCATGCAAACTAAAAAGGATAAAAATAAATATTAATAAAAACTAGCCTTGTTTTAAAATTGGCTTCAATTTCAAAGAGTAGAGATTTAAAGAAATATTTAGTTAAGTCTTTTTTTATAGTTTGGGTTAGAAGCAAAATATTTTTAATAAGGGTCAATAAGATAGCTGATTGGGTAGGGAGAGCCCATAAAAAGCAAACCTCCCAGTTCGCTTATTTGTGAGAGACCAAATCCCCAGAAATGAGAAGATTTAGCTAATCTTTCTAATCACATTCTCCCTCCCTTCCCACCCCCATCTCTTTGGAGTTATGTTATCTCTGTTCCATTTAAAAGCTCAGAAGCCTTTTGAATTGGAGTGGCATTCAAAGGATAGTCAAGGGTCACCCTTGGAATATTAAAGGAGAGTGGATTACAGGAGAGGAAAGGAAAGGGAGCAGCTGGGGCCAAGCTTAGCCATGTCAGAAAATGAGAGGAAAACCCCACAGAAGCTGGTGTTGGCTGAGGGAAAGCTGCCCAGATTGCTGGGAAGAATAGGAAGTAGCAACCTACATTATTAGTGTCTAGCACGTGCTATTGCAGTTTGAGAGCAGAGAAAAGGAAAACACATATTAGTGAAATCAATTAGGTAAGGCCTTTTGAACAGAAATAGAATGGTCCTTTAGAGAACATGGACACATGAATCTTGAAAAATTAAAAACCAGATATTTTTTTAGTTCAAGGATATAATTCTATAGAATTTAAAACCTCCTGATAGATACTTACTTTTTAAAATAATAAGGCTTTGAGATTTATAAAGCAAATTCTTTCTTAAAAGATATCAAAGTAATTTATTTTCAAAAATCTATTTTTAACTTTTCTTTTATCATTTAAAGATGTTGATTTTTGTTTTTCAAATAAAATAAATGGATATGTAGTGAAGGCTTCTTGTATACTGAGCACTGTCCTAATATTTGGAGTAGGAGGATGCAGTAAGAGGCCCCTATGCCTCAGCAGTGGTTACACTGATGTTTTTGTGGTGGGGAGGTGGGTAGGTAGATCATGAATCTTTTTGAAAATCTGATGAAGGCTAAGGAGATTTACCAAAATAAAATGAATGCACAGTTATGCTGTCAGAAGAGTTGCAGACAAAGTGCAATGTATACAAGTGCAATGCAATCGGCCTATTCTGAGCATTATTTGTGAATTATTTATTTAATCTGAAAAGTTTTCCCATAAGGCCTAAACTATAATTACTCCCATTTCCTTTCAGGGAAAGTGAGGCTCAGAGAGATGTAAGAAGTCCCTTGCCCCGGGCCCTTCAGTGAGGAGAAGGTCATCCCAGATGTGCACACAGGCTTCAGTGTCCAAGTTCTCACCTTGGCACTGTGGGCCTCCAGACCTGCAAGGTCCTGGTGAGGCTGGCCTCTGTTGGTGGGAGGGCCCATCTCTGTGTGACATAGACTGGGCAGCACCTGACACTTCATTGCCATGGGCCAGAAATCATCCCAGTATGTTTATAATCATTATAAAAATGTGTATGGCATATTCTCTGGCTATGTAGTGACTATTCATATAGCCATGGGTGCTATATCTGGGCAGAATGTGGGGGGCCTAGTGTATTGAGCAAGAGTTGAGACCTAACTCAGAATGTACTGAGGAAATCATTAAGTTTCAAAGTGGATTTTTAGGAATATTAGTCTGTCAGCAGAGGGCAGAATAGAGTTTTCTATTTATTTACGGGAAATTCAAAGCTATAGAGAACTCAATATTTTTTGAATAAAAGGTTTTTCTCAACTATTTGTCCTTTGCCATTCGGAATGAAAGAATAGAATTAGATATCTCCACATATTTAATGTATTTTTACTTAAAATGAATATTTGTGTTTGTGAAAAATGATAGAATTATAACATTATAATAAAATTATACTTCTAATTTGATGTATGTGTGAGATGATACAGTTCCTGAATGACTATGATGGTACAGAGAAGGAGAGTGAATTGTGTACGAGTGGTGTCAAGCTCTTTGGTGAGAGGGAGACTCTTCCAGATTGAACAAGGGGAATGGACAAAGCTATGAGGCTGAAGGTCCTGGTGGCAGGGCCCTGTGCTCATCTGGGGCCACCTTGAGCTCCCTCAATTCCAGTACTTGTGCATTTGCTTGGGTGAGCTCATCCCCTGGACCAGTGGTAGCTTTTCTTCCATTCAACACAGTCCAAGGGAGAAAAAAAAATGACCAAACAAACAAATAAGAAAATTTTACTTTTCCCTTGGAGTGTTGTTATTAAATTCTTCCATTTTTTGTCCCACAGTAAAATAAAGGGACACAATCTCACAAAACCAAACTCACTTCTTTTTCTGGAAGCAGAATATTAGTCAGCGTATATGTGTGAGGAGGCCAGACAGATAAGCTAGCTAGGTAAAGTCTTAATTTTATATTGTGTAATTTTATACACAATTGAATGTATTTTTAAAGCATTAAACATATCAACCAAAGACAATCCTTGCCCTTAACCAACCTTCCTCCCTTCCTTCTTTCCCTCCTCACAAGTAATCAATCAAAACACATTTATTAAGAGCCTACTGTGTATCAGACAGACATTGTGCCCAAGATTGGGAATTTTGAGACATATCTGCCTTCAAAGGACTCTAACATCAACACGAATGTTTTGGAAGAGTAAATGATTATCCAATTTAAAAAAGTGTGATTTTACTGTATCTGTGATGCACTGCAAATATGTAACATGGGCAGACCTCAGAAACCCCTTTTCAAATATACTGAAAATGCTATGTAAAATAGGTGAGAGGAGCCAATTTGGTGTTAAACAGCAGGAGTGGGCACTTTGGTTCTCCACTGTGTTCCTTTGAGGTCTTGGAGGCACCTCCCCAAAAACCTTAGGGGTTCTCAGTTAAGTGCTCAGTTTGAAAACTCTGAGACTAGAGGCCAGGTTTTCCCATTCTGTGAATTATGTCATGCACTTTTGCAAAAGTTTACAAATGTTGAGACTTTATATCTATACCTATAGCATCTATATCTATCTCTACACACACACACACACACACACACACACACACACACATACACACACGCCTTGTATGTATGTGTCAGACAATTTTGCGAATTCATCCTAGAAAAAGTGCTACATACCTCATTGCTGAATATCACTGTAGTCACCTCTGAAGTACTTCCCTTGGGAAGCTATGCACCAATGCCAGCACCTAGTTCACACTTCAAAGTAATTTTGGAACTCTTTTCCTGGAATGGCCATCAGAGATGTTCTTGTACCCAAAATCAACAATTAAGTTCACAAAATTGCTACAGTGCACTTAACGTTGGCAGCACTGTATACTGGTAAGGTGCACGGTGGAAAGTTTGTGAACTTAATTGTTAGATTTGGGGGATGATGACAGCACTTATAGCCATTCCAGAAAAAGAGTTTTAAAGTTGCTTTAAAAGGTGGACTAAGCCCTGGTGATGGTACATAGCTTCCCAAGGGGAGTACTTCGAAGGTGGCCGTAGTGATTGATATTCAGCAATGAGCTATGTAGCACTTTTTCTAGGATGAATTACCAAAATTAATTGTCTGATCTCATACACACACACACACACACACACACACACACACACACATTAAGTAAACACCTCTGTTAGAATTTCTAAGATGCTAAAAGTCATCTTTTTTAGGATAGAGATTGGATGTTTTCTCTTTGTACATTTAAATCACTAAATGCAAATACACTTTAATTTGAGTTATGTTCTGATTAAATTCTGATACCTATTTGAAGCCATCAGATTATGAAGAATATATGAATATAGGGTATGTATATGCAATGTCGATACTGCTATATAACCCCATTACCAAAAAACCAGATCTCACTGAGCCTGGATTGAACTCTTATTGATGTTTTTTCACAAGGCAGCAGAAATTGAATTGATGGTGCTATTAGGTTGTCAATACCAGTGTCTACCTTTCTTCCCAGATGAGCATATATAAAGCATCACCCATACAGTTATTTTAACCTCTTGGGGGCAAAGGAGCTATAGAGGTTCAAGGTGATGATCTAGATGTGGTATGCTTAACTGCACAGTAATACTTTTTGTAGAAGTCCAAAACTAACAGACTCTTATTTGACTGATTGTTGTTATTTCAACCTATACAGTTGCATTGATGAACAGTTTTGCTTGCATTATTTCCTTGTTTTCACTTAAATACAGCTGTGTCTCATGCTGTAATCTTTAATTGGAATTGTCTCTAGGGTATAAGCATAATTAAGAGGATGCAGCACTCATGGTGGGATTAGGAGATAACTAGAGATCCTGGGTGGTGACTGACTGGAGAGAAGGAGATTGTATACTTACCTAAGGTTCAACAAAGAGACAAGAGACTCTTAAACTGTGCAAAACAAAGCAAATCAGATATTTTGCAGTCTTATCTAATCTTTTCAAGATGATTCTGGACATTCACCTTACGAAATATCCCCTAGATAAAGTGTTAGGGATTGGTAGGGGCAACAAATATTGTGATTTGCTCTGCACATCTTCTGAACAGGGGCTTTAAACCTGTTTCACTCTGTAATGACCATGCTTGCTCCTAAGGCAGTGTTCATTTAGCTGTGGCTCATAATACAGTAGGGACTGGTGTGTTGCAAATGGCCTACACCAATTTTTTTATGCACAACTATTGGGTTCTTTTTGGTAGATAACAATAGTCAGTAATGGTTAGAGGTGGGTGAGGGCTATATCCCAAAAAGCCTTGCTATCTGATTATAATGAAAATAAGCTCTGAGACCAAAAGCTGCGATACATTATTAAGTACACTTTTATTAGCAAATGATCCCAAAATAGTTTGTTCAATCTGTCTGTAAGCTTGATGAAATTATAATTCTGTCATTTTCAGTGAACCCTATACATGTTGCAAGGAAGGTTCATTAAGGCAGATGCACAAAAATTCTGGAAGCAAAATCTGGTTCTCTTACAGTCAGGATCAGGTAATTAGAACTCTTTGACCCAAAGACTGGACATAGGATGATTTGGGGATCAAACTTCAGTCCCCTAACCCAAAGTACATGGATGACAGGACTCGCTAGATTCTTAACACATTTCCCTTTTAGAAAAATAAAGTGCAGTTAACTGCCACATTCATTAAATTTTACATAAGCACACTCTTTGAGGCTGAAGCAAATCTGATTGGTTTTCAGTGTGAAAATAAAATATAAAAACTTTTCTTGGAGTTATTTCTAAGCATAGCTTGCCTCTAATCCTAATGTAACAGAAATGTGTATGATGCTCAGTAGTTAATAATTTTTTTCACATGTAAGAATGCTAGAGTGAGGGAAGGATTTTCTATTGAGCACCTACATTTGACATTTTTAGCGATAAAAAATTATCACACTATATTTTGTAAATGGAAATACCACTACTAAAAACAGAATGCTGTAAATAGAATGATGTCATTTGTTTGCAAAGACTATCACTATACTAGAGTGATGAGAAAATAATCATAAAAGTGAGATATTATGTCGCAAATTTTGGGTTAAATTTAGGACTGTAATCTGTGAGTTGTCTTGAGGTAAAACACTGCAGCCACAAGCACCACCAGTGAGTGTTTTCAGAGCAAATGGGAAATGGGTTAATATTCTCTGGTTCCACACAAGGGTGGGGAGTGTCTTCATAATACAGAAGGTGCCAGAAAAATGTAAAATTGTCATACTCAATATATACCAATAACAAAAAGTGAATACAAGTCATGTGTGACTTCTGCAATTACAAGTGGTGCTCAAATTGGTTACCATCAGTATTTATGTAATACATAGATCACATCCCTTACAATGTGTATACATTTTTTGGCATCCCCGATATTTCATATTTAATCTCCACTAATGCTGATCAAATCATTAATTTAACTCAAATTAATATAAATTATACTAATCAGCAAAATGCAGGGTGAGGGAATGGTGAACAGTGAACAGTGAATAGTGAACAGAGGTAACTAAAGAGTTTGTGGTGGCCGAGCCTGGAATAAGGTGTTTCTGATTAAATGCTAGCCCTGGCACATGAATATTGACTAATTTAAGGGAATTGACTGAACCTAGGGTGGAACCCAAGGGTCTGAAAATCTTTTTTGGAAAGAGGCAGAGAGTAAATATTTTAGGCTTCGTAGGCCATAAGGCAAAATATAGGCTGCCCCCGGAGGAAAGACCATGACCTTGGAGAGGCAATTCTCCTTAGGCAAAGGCAAGTCCTGGGGAAAAACTCAGCTGTCATCTAGCCTCAGCCAACATCCCTGGCAGCTGGGAAGTGCATGTGTTGGTCCTAAGAAAGGGATTTGGACGGCACGCCACAGCATCAAGTACAGTGTAGTCTCCTTTTCCAAACTAGAACGGGAGAGAAAAGTAACACACAGTCAATTGTATGCCTTAATGTGGGAAGTGGTGTGACAGAAAATGGTCTATCTGTGACACTTTCTATCTTGCAAAACATATTCATATACATTATCTGTACATTACCTCACTCTAGTCTCACAATATTCCCCTTGAGACACATAAAGCCATGTTGGTATGGAAACCAAGATGCAAGAGATGATGATTCACCCGTGGCGTGCAGGTGCTCAGTGCACACCAGGAGCAGCCATGAGATCTCCTGAAGTCTCCTCAGTACTTCACACTGTAAGCCCAGCATTCATTTTGAATTTTGAATGCCTTGTTGATTTTCACAGAATATTCATTTATTTTGGGATATAATTAAGTAAGATTTCAGCCACACTAACTGTAAAGTGGAGAGATGGGGGAAATACATAGCAGTTGAGAATATTGTATTGAGGAAGTAAATATATAGATTGGGATCAACATTTTGCTGTGAAAATCAATGGTATACATCTTAAAGATTTGTTATTAAGTTCATTATAATGTAAATTCCTGTTTGTTATTTGCTAAAATGTGGGATTTTCTGCTTTTCTCAAAACAATTTTTGTTTGCAGTCTAGGAAGTGATGTTTAAAATAAAATAATTGATGGTGGATAAATTTATGGCATTTTTAGTGTCTTTTGATCACCATTAATTTTCAAAAATTTCAACTATATATATATATATATATATATATATATATATATATATATATATATTTACATCATTAAAAAGACATAAAAACAAACTATGGTCTTATTTCCAAAAGTCAAATAGAATGTGTTTTTAAAAAGTTATTTATAGAAGGAGGTGGAAATATTAATGATAAAAAATTAGGAAGTCTTGGTAACTTTTGAGACAAAACATTCTGAAGTAAATTAAATATTGTGTTGAGAACTAACCTACTTAATAATATTTGGTAATTGGTAAAACAAAGATAAAAATTGTTTTTCATTGTGACTAAGGTAACAAAATACATGGATAAGAAAGAAAAGGTTTCTTTTCCCCAAACCCATGAAGGTCTAGTTTCTTCCTCTTAATTATTGGTGATTTTGAGCATTTTACCTCTTTTCAGTGGGAGAAATTAAATACAAAATATGATGCTGTCTTTGCATCTTAAATTGGCTATAGATAACTTGCTTCCACCTTTTTTCCTCAATTAAAATGTGGCATTTTAAGAGGAGGGAATATTTGATACCTTTTTTTTCCCCTTATAATGGATGTAATTTTTCTATTGATCTGTAGAGTATAACTTTACCATACTCTGACTCTTTACAACCAAATGAATGTTTCCTTGGATTTTTGAAGCCTGCCTGTCTTATTTACATTTTACTGAAAGGCCTTCTGATTGCCTGTTTCATAGTTGGTTTGCATGTACACAAAAATATGCTGGACCCAGTTCAAGCTCAGTTTAGAGGGGCATGAGTATTTCCATTGCATGGCTGCCACTGGACACAGATGCTTTGTTGAGTTACTAATCTCCCTATCTTTAGTTTCTCTGACTACAAAATGAGAATGATTATACTTACAAAAACTCTGTTGGTTAAATTATTGAAGGATTTTAGCTGAATTGTATCTTCATTTATTTGGTATTATTTTTAATAGCCTGGTCAAAGCCCAAGTTGAATTCTCCCCCTTTATACAATACTCTTTGTCCGTTCTTCAAATAAAGATTTTCTAGCAGAAGGACATAGGGACATCTTTACTTAAAAATTATATTAAAAATCTCAGTAATTAGTATGAGAGTATATATAGTTAGTTTTTTGGTGGGAGGGGTATTTCCCTGGCTGGGAATTGAACCCAGGCTGCAGCGTTGAGAGCGCCGAAGCCTAGCCACTATACCACCAGGGAACCTCCCTATATAGTTAGTTTATACTAAGTTGTATGTAATTGCATATAAATGAACTGTAAGGAATATTAATTAGGTAAAAGTTATTAGAATGTGAGATGCACTGGGTAGTTGTTGAAACCTTCTAGCCTATTATATTGCATTAAAAAGTAGAGCTCTAACTTACATTAGCTAATTTACATTAGCTGTAATCTAAGGGGGACATTCTAAAATGAATTTCAAGAAGCACTGGATCCATTAGATAATATAAGATGACAAGGAAAAGGCTTTCTATGGTCACATAATTTTGGGAAATGCTAGGTTAAGTGGAGTTGAATTCATTTCTTTCCTGGTAGACTTTTCTGCTGTGTGTTCCATGTGGGTGTGATTGAGAAACTCTTCTATTGTAGACTATGTTTTGGGACAGGTGTTCTGTGGAATGCTCTGGGAAATATTATTTTATTCCAACTTTTTCATTTTCTAGATGAGAAAATCAAGGGTGAAAGTGGTTAAGTGATTTGCTAAGTTTATGTGGAGAAAGAACCTGAATACAAGCCTGGATATTTGATACTACCTGATGTTTTGTCTACTACACCACATTGCCCCACAGATTTCACCCAAACAACATCGGTCAGAGAATTATTAATATTTTGTTCCTAGAGTCTGAAGGGAAAAAGATAGTATTTACAAAATGCTCTGGGAATCCGTATTCCAGGGCTTAGCACCCTTCATGGTCCACAATTCAAGTTTTAGGAAACCCCATGAGTTCCTAAGTCCACAAGCCTAAGTTCTTTCACACAGTGCCCATTGTGCAGTGCAAAAAGATGTTGATCTTTGCAGATGAGTTTACTAGGGTCCAAAATGCAGCTTCATCACTTATTAGTCACATGGCCTTGGGGCAAGTCACATAGCCTCTCTGAGTCTCAGTTCTTTAACCCTAAAATGGGTTAAATACCTGGCACTGTTTGAATAACATTAAATATATCTGAAGTGCCTATCTGTTAAATGCATTTGGTAAGTGGGATCTATTTTATTATGTAACAATGCCCAAAGGAGATTTAAATAATTTCTGTGTAGTTCTGATGTTGATTTCAGTCCTTTCATTGTAGGACATGGTGAAATTTTTGTTGAGATTTTGCTAATGCAAACTACCTCTCCTATTTCTTCTTTTCTTACCACTTGGCTCTTGGGCCTTTGATAACGCTTAGGAGTGCCATATCCTATTCCAGCACATACTCAGCATTATTCATGTATTGGAGCAGTTACTTTCTCCTATCAGGGCTGATGAACAAATTGCAGAGAAGTTCCAACTTCTTCAATTGTAGTTGTGACAATTTCAGATTTTCAAGTAAGAACTCTTCACCAACTTGCTTTTTTGGGGGGAACTGCACTAGCTATTTCTGTTTCTGTTTGCTGCCGCAGAGATCCTTATACATGCTGAAGTTGCAGCCCTCTTACATCCCTGCAAGCATTTATGTAGGGGCACATTGGAAAATCCTCCCCTCCCTCTGGCAGAAAGGAATTTTGCAGACTGCCATTGCTTTTGGCAGGAGAGAATGACTTCCGAGTGCTGCTTGAAAGAGGCACTCCGCCATCACATATAAGACTATACTCAGTGGTTACTGCTTGTGACATATTTTCAAATGGACCCCCTAGTGGCTGCAGCTGTGATTAAAAGCTGTCTGCTCTCTGCCTCACTGGGGGTTTCCTGTTTAACCATGTCATGCACATATACGTGTGGGCTGCAACTGCATCATGGCAAACGTAGTATTTTGTGAGATGAAAAATCAAATGAGTACTTGAATGACAAACTCCTGAATTTTCCAAACTCAAGTCACTGAGAGACACAAGTTGGGAACCTCGCCATGCATGAGGTACATATAAAGAAGTAATTTAAAAAAGAAGAGCTAATGGTCAGTGAAGGTATACGATCTACCAGTACATGCTTTGCATACATCAGCCAGACTGAACATCTTAAAGATTTAAGTGCATTTGAACTTAGCAGCTGCATTTTAGCTCCTCGATGTGATTCAGGATTAAGTGTGACCATTCGCAAAGAAAGTCAAAACAGAATATTCTTGCTTTGATATTACCTAGATATTATCTGATACACTGATAATTATGTTTGGCTTTATCATTAGGGTAGTGCATGGCATTCTAAACACAAGTTTACCATTAACACTGCCTCAAAAAGTGCTCTAGTGAGCACTGTAGCTTCAGAGACTAGATATCTTGGAGGCAACAAGTCACACCCCTTCCTTTAGATTAGGAAGATTGAGTATTCAATATTTTGTAAAGTGAAAAGACTGTACTATAATTTAAACCTGGGCTCTTTACTTCACATGATGAGTATATTTTTCAAAGCCATGAGCTAAAACAACGTTACCTTCCCTCCCCACCCTGCTCCATTAACTGAATCAGAAGGATCCAAATGCACATTCTTTCTTAGACACAGAAGAAAATAGTGGGGGGAAATTTGAGAATTTTGTGTCTCCTTTCCCCTCTGCCTGCTTCCCCCCAAATTTCAAGGGTTCCAAATGTCAGTGACCAAACACAGTATATGAAATGTTAATCTGTCACCAGCAAATTTAGGCTGACAATACTGTAAATCGACCACATTGATTACATTGATTATATTTCAAATATTTACAATATGGTGAGACAAGCCTAATTTATTTTCTAAAGAGTTCAAGGTAGGTATCACTGTTTCAGAGGGGGGAAACAATGGAGAAATGTTTGTGGTTGCTATCTGCAATAATCTGATGCTGACAGAGAGTAGTATTTTATTTAGTAATTAACAGTGTAAAGGGGAGAGGAGCTGTCATGTTGGTTCTTAAGCTGGGGAATGTGATGAAAGATGATATCTGCGATCTCATCCTTTCCACTTGTTTAGGATTGTCAGGATGAGAAATGTCAGCATTATGAAAGCTCGGCTCTGCTCTTGATATGATAAAACCCTTCAAAAGCCAGTCTTTCTCTCACCCTCATCCCCCTCCTTTCTTGCTCTCTCTCTGCACTTGCTTTTTTATTTATCCTGTTTTGTTAGATGGCAGAAATATAATTCTTTTCTTTCTTCCTATTATAAGCCACCATTTTTGTTTTATTATATGTTTCACAACCCCTAATGCCCCACTGAAAATTACCTTGTTAAATGACAGTGTTTCAAAGCCATGAATCCTTTCCACCATTCCCTCAGAGGTTTGAAACAGTCAACAGACTGTAAAGAATAAATAATAAAAAAGTATTGATTATTTTGATGACTGTGAGATTCAATTAAGTATTAATTTTGCCCTCCAGTGGACCTATCAAGGTATTCAAAAGGGAGGATTCAGCTCAGCTAAATGCGTGCTGAGTGCTTCAGCCTTAAATAGGGAGAAAATGTGTTTACCTACAGTATTTGAAGAAGTGCACTGATGCACAGAGTCCAATATTTAAGTGCTCTGCAAATTAAGCCCTGGTGACAGTGACATTGTTTTCAGTGGTATGAGTATTGACTAAAGAAGTGCATTTGATGACAGCTTAAACTATTTGTATTGATTAACATTTTCATAGATTATCATGTGTCATATCAAATTCACTTTTCAGGCATGAATACATTAAAAAAATAATAACCACGGGCATACCGCAACCAATGTAATGATGGGACAAGAGAGCACGCGGCCCCACCTGCTCCTACGCTGGTCACCTGTTTCCTGCTCAGGAATCACTTAGGCATGAACTTGGCAATAAATAGCTCCCAGATAACGCAAAGAGGGCACTTCTTGCTTTTCTTTTCCTTCTGCATCTGACATTTGTGCCAAAACAATATTATGCATCTTGGTTTGCAAATGGAATAAAAGGCTACACTTGGAAAATATTCCTGATCCTAAAATGACCTCCTAATGAGCCGAAGATAAAGCAGATTTTAATTACTGGGGCTGAAAGTTTGCCTTTTTGGGAAGTGATTTTTGTTTTCTTTTTCTTTAATGCCCTGGTGTAAGATGCTCTAGGTTTCCGAATTATTGAACACAGTTTGTAAGTATTTTTCCAATTCCTTTAAGAATGTTAAAACTAATTTTCATCTATTTTGCCATGTATTGTTTGCTTTGAAATGTTCATTTGATTTGAGGTTAGCTTCAGTCCCAAATCTGGGACTGCTGGAGTCAACTTCTAAGGGTGCTTATGGAATTTACATAAGAAATCGCTTTTCTTCCAGTGACAGCGTTTTTCGGACTCTTTTCTCCCTATCTTTTTTCTCTGCTCTGGGGATAGGGTTTAATTGCTTGTCCCCCAGGGAGAGGGCTTCTTAAAATAGCCCGCGGTTCCTCCATAGGGTGCGCCTTCCTTTTCAGTGTGTTGCTGAAGTACAAACCCAGCATTTTCTTTTTTCTTACTGCATTAAAGACAGAACAAGGTGTAAAAACATTTGCACAAAAGCACATCCCACAATTAAAGCTGTATTGGTTAGGTTGCTTTCAAAGAAGTTTTTTTTCTTTTTTCCCCACCGAAGCCTCCTGAATCTCTCACATGCTAGTTGAGCTTTAATAGGGTAGGGAGTAATGGAGAACTCCTCGGATCTGTAATAGCTCTTCACTTGACTGCAGCCAGCAATAACAGCGGGAGCAGCCAGAGATAAGAGAGAGAGGAGAGAGGGAGAGTGTGCGTGGGGAAGAGAGAGAGAAGGGAAGGGAGAGAGGACACGCACACTAAAGCCGCCACTTTTTTCCTCCCCTTCACTCTTTTCCCCTATCCTAGGATCCAATGATAGCTGGACAAGTCAGTAAGCCCTTGCTGTCAGTGCGGAGTGAAATGAATGCGGAGTTGAGAGGTGAGGACAAAGCTGCTACTTCAGACAGCGAGCTGAATGAGCCCCTGCTTGCGCCTGTGGAATCAAATGACAGCGAGGACACTCCCAGCAAGCTCTTCGGTAAGTCTGTCTAGGTATTTCATTTCAGTCCTACCATGTTGTCCGGAAGAGCAATCCACACACCCACCTCCCTCATTTTTTTTTCCTGTTGTTCATTCAATTTTCTTGTAAGTACTAAAAAGAGGAGCTTCACATCGTGAGGGGGCCAAGCCACTGAAGCCCATTCCAGCTGGCTTAGGAACATGCCCTCCAAACTTTTCCCAACAAGGAACTTCCTTGCTGCCCATTTTGACTTCTCAAATATTGCTGGAGTTCCCAGTCTAGAAATTCTTTGAAAAAAGAAGATGGTAATAATAATCAGGGTATCAGTGCCATTGTGAGAATTGGTTAACATTTATTGAATAAATATCAACTCAGTTTTGCATTGCTTTGCAGCCTTTTGTTAAGGGGAAGGAGAGTAAAGTGTTATTATCTGTAGTCAAAGACGGGAGAGAGGAACTGAAAAATATCAATACAAGTCATTTTATACCAAGTAAACAAAGGCGGCTGCGGGGGGAATATGTTCAAATAAATAACATTTTGTGATCACAATTAGAATGAATGTCTCTTCTTCAGGGTAATGAGGAAAGGAAATAGGTCCTTTGCATCCCTCCTCTGACCCTCTCGCCTTTAACAGATGTTTACAGCTTCACCCTAAGTGCAGAGGCAGTCAGGACCTTTTAGGAATCTTTGTTTCATAAATGAAACGAGAACAAGCAGAATACCACTCCAGCAGAGATGTCTGTCATTCAAACAGATGACATTCTGTAAGCCAACTCAAGCAACTGTGATCTCTAATCAGAAAGAGGAGCGGGTTGAGGCGCGTGACTGAGTGATAGATGGTGATAGATGCCTGTGCTGGAGAAGCACTTTTTGGGATATAGTGACGTTTGACTTTCAGAACAGTTGCTCCTAAAACACTTGTATTTAATTATTTTGCAGTGTTTATATACTTACATCACTAAATGGCTATCTATCTCTAATACCTACTACTTATTTATTTATATATATATATATATATATGTGTGTGTGTGTGTGTGTGTGTGCGTATATATATATATATATATATATATATATATATATATGTCTGAACTGATATATATGTATGTCTGATCACGTATAAATGTATATAGCTGTCAGAGAACTGCTTGGTCTCACATTTTTAAAAAGTAAATTCATTAAAAGCAGTTGTGTGCCCAAACCTGAAAAAAAAAATCAGTGCATAGACTGTTTTGTTAAGGAAGTCATTAATTCAGTTAAAAAAATAAGCTTTATTATTATTATTATTATTATTTACCTGTAGAAAAGAAGCAGCTTTGACAGTTTGGCAACTCTAGGCCAGCTTCAACAGAGGAGCTTTTCTCTGATTTTAAATACTCATGCAATCAAATGTTAGAGGGGTATCGCATAGAAACTTTCAGTTTCAAATTTTCTATTGGTAAAATACTGTTTTATAGTTAAAGAGTATAATAGATTCTAGTTTCAAGAAATTCTATCATATTACCCTTTCTTCAGAAAGCATCAATTCCACCTCTGACATAAATTTGCCATACCTAGACATTAAGGTTTTAGCATTTTCACTCTAAAGAAATATTTTGTTGTAGTCTAAGTTTTCATCTGTGTAGGAATAATTATATCCAAACCATTCACTTTATTTCATGAGGTTAGTGAGAGAAGTCAGATAAAATTATAAGTCATAAGAAGGCAAAAACCATGCTCCAGCCTCTCTGATGTTGAGTATACTAATACTAAGTACTTTGACTTTCAAAAGTAATCAATTGTGTATTCAGTGTAACTTCAGATAATGGATTATTTGTTTGTAAACTTTCCATGTATTTTTAAAAAGTAAACGCATTTTATAGAGTTTGACTTACAACCCCAATGTGGTTTTATTTTATTTGCTTGTTTTTTCGTTTTTCCCTCATTGGTTTCAATGGAGGAGTAATTAATTTAGCTTCTCAATATTTTAGGTTTTCCACCATTGAAAATTGTTATACGTTTGTAATGTCACTTCTTACTGATTTGCATGTATAGAGAAATAGCTTTAAAAAAATCTAAGAGGGTCAAAGAAGTTTGAATTAAAACTTTATTGAAATATACCTCACACACACACAAAAAGAAAATACACCTCAAATGGAATCACAGTTTAGTTTTAAAACCATAGTAGATTTTAGAAGATACTCACCTTCACTTTGGAATTCCCAATTTTTAAACTTGTAGTAAGAGAACCCAGCACAATCTACATCTTATATCTAATATTCTTAAGTATTCACTTAATTTTTTTTTGTTTGTTTGCAGTGCTTTTCGAGCACAATGTGAATATTTTCCAGTTTCCAATTAGGTAAAAATAAAATTAGTAGATGAACAGTTTTGAAACCTTGAGGAAAAAAGAAAAACTTGAAAAAAACACAATATGAGACAGAGAGAATAGGATGCACTTTGGAAAGAAAGCATCCCCACTTTCCTTAAGGTTTCCTTAGCGCCTGGGTTTATTATACTCTCACTTTTTAATATCAATGGTACTTAGCTTAGGAATTCTAGTTTATTGAACTGACTAAAACTTTTTATAATCATTCTTTCCCAGAAATTTTTGCAACTTTGGCAACACTTAATTGGTGATAATTTAATGGACCATTATTTTATTTGACATGAATAATTCAAGTTTTTTTGTTTTTATGTGTAGTGTCGATTATATTCTTTACTTGATAATGAAGAATTACATTTTTCCTGAATAACTGAGAGCATCTAGGTTTATCTTTAAACAATGATTTTCTAACATCCTCTGTTAAACCACTATTCTATAATATATGCACTGAGTTACTGAAAACTTCTTCTATAATGAAAGAAGCAGATTAAGACAAATCATGTGCATCTTGATATGTTTACTTTTGTGGAGAGACATTAAGTAACACTAGGAGATAAGAGGAGCTCACTGTTCTATTGTACCTGAAATTTCAGTATAAATGGATTTCTTTGAAGTTTATTCCTCCTTCTGTGTCTTGTTCAAATTAGCAGTCCAGAGGACAAGTCTGTTTCTCTCACAGTATGGTACCTTCAGCACAAAACTGCAGGAGAAGGGCTAATACTGATGCCCTCTATGGATAAACAAAGGAAATTCCAGGAACCATTGGGCCTTTTATGCCTCCCCTTAAATTGCACCTCTGCACTTAACCGCATCCAAAGGGAAACATACTGTGCAGAATGTTTCAGTGCTCTGAGCAGCTCAGAATACCAGAAGGGGAAACCAGAAGCCTTATGCCAGCCTAAGTAGAAAGTTCAGAAAAGCACCCTTGTGTTTTATAGTGTAATTACATCAGAGGTAATGTTTTGCTTAACTTGAACAGCCATGGAAACTAAAGTACACTTAGGAGAGATGAATCCACATTTCATTGAGAAACATATGGTTAGGTAGTTCTCTGTGATATCATTAAGTGGTGCATTATTTACTCTTGTAAAGCCGGTGGAATAACTATCTCCTTTTTCAGTTCCTGGCTGTATTATGCTAAGCTCTGAGCCATAGGAAACAGTTTAGAGGAGAACAGACTTGCATGTCAGGGGATATTATCAGAGAGTCTGGATTTGTGTTTCGCTGTGTTTCAGCTGTGTGATCAAGTGAGTGATGCCACACAGGGCCAGCCATTTAAGATGTGACTCACGATGTACATATATGGAACTATTTTTAAAATTGGACTTTGGCAAATAATCCCAAAGGAAGAGGTTGCTGTGTTTCTCTAGTGACATTTATAACACTCGTGTCAGTATGGTGTTTCATTTTTAGTTATGTCCATCAAGAATTCACATTCAGTCAAGTTGGATGCTAAAATTCAAATGGTAGCATCAACAACTTGGTCACAAAAAATGGCCACAAAAAAGATAAAAGTAATATATATCCTTAGAAAAATATCTGTACTAAAGTTTACCCGTACAGTCTCAGCCTAAGAAGTGAGACCGCATAAAACATGCCCTAAATATTTTCTCCCATATATATTTGAAGCTTGAAAGATGATTTATTAATAGTTTTTCTGATAGGAATAATTTTATTGTTTCAAGTTAGAGCTCATGATTGCTTTTCTTAAAGTACCAGCTACTTTGGGTGGCAAGTTGGATTGGTCTCAGTGCCTTGCTTCTCAGTTGGTCCATGCTGTACATGAATTGTGGCACACGTCTCTAACAGGTTGAACAGAGATGTAAACAAAGCACCATTTATAAACATTGTAACTGAAATAAAAATCGGTGGTTGGTTTTCTTTTATGATAGTGTGTTTTTCTAGGTTAAAAGAAATTACATGCAATTATACTTGTAAGAAGTGTATTTTCAATGTCATTTGTGAACTATTAGAAAAGGGTTGAAAGTTGGGTCAGTGGTTCTTCTTTGCTAGAAAATGTCTATCTCCACAGGGCTGTTGCTTTCCTTTTCTTTCTGTTATCTTCCTCATGGAAACATACACTACAAGATTTTTTTAAAACATCGCAGTCCTGTTTGACTTGATTAGAATTTATGGCAGTGGAGTCGTTTTCAATGACAAAAGGATAAAAGACTAAATTGTCTTTCACCCCTTGAGACAGCAGTCTCTGCAGGTCAGTGTGGAGGTCATTGGTAGGGCATTATGTGGACTACACTTGATTGTGACGCTGCCTCTCATCTGTGCATAAGTGGACCTTTCATTATGGCATCACTATCTTTATTGCTTTATTTAAACATCTCTCTCAAGAATTCAGTGCCTTGGATATTTATAATATACTGATAAAATATGCTGGGACTAGTAATCAGGGCATCGGGCTTAAGCCCAAGAGGGACTTAGCTGGGAGGCGATGAGGAAAATTCTCTAGAAAAATATATTTATTTAACATATGCATCATGCTTTTATATTTTAAAAAGTTTTAATATTATTATCAATTAAAATTCTGTTTGTCACTGAAGAAAGTATGTTTTGCTAGGGAAACATTAAAACAGAATGTTTTTGATCAATTAAATAATTTTAGTAATAAAGTCTATGCAAAAACAGTTATTTAAAAGAAATGGTAGAAACCTGTAGTTGTGTAAGTAAATGGGATGCATGATAAGGTATTTGTTAAAAGTCAATTATGGTTTAATACTTGAACAAACCCTTGTAGTGCTGCTCTCTGACTACTGAGTAGCAAATGCACATTTAGATGCATTTCTTAACATTTAAGAAAATCTAATGCACTGAGGTATTTCTTTAAAAATCCCAGTGAGAGTCTGCGTGTGTTTAAAAAATATTAGGTGTATTTTTTTTAATCCCCAAAAAACATTATAACACTGCACCGATAAACAAATCCACTTTAAATAGCAGATGTAAGCTTTAAAATAAAAATAAGTTTGTGTAAAATGGTAGTGATGTTCAAACTTTTTACCATATTCGTTTGTTGAGCTGTGCTCATTTCTAAGTGGCACTTTAATGGAGAATAGTGCACAATCTGAGACATAAGATTCAGTGGGGACTTTTTAAGTGCCTTTTCCATGCCTGGGGTGCTCAGGTCAGACCTCTGTTTAAAAAAGGAAGTTCGATATTGCAGTGTCTGAGGATGCTGCCACATGGACATTAACAGATCATAGTGGTGACACTGTTTTACATTTTTTCTTCTATTTTGATTGTCACAATTCTTATTTTGTTGATATTAAATAGTGCTATAAACAACTGCAAACAAGACAAAATATTTGAAATTACATTAATCTGCATCATCCTTTAAAATTATTCCATTTTAGTCTTTTTTAATGTCTTGGGTGTTTCTGACTTAAAGGTCACATGGCATTATGTGTTTTTATAGTTTGCCCAGCCCAGTTTATGTCATGATTAATAAATAGAAGGGCATTCCAGATTCCAACGATCAAGACTAAGTCCGTAAGTAGATCGACTTCTTTCTCAATTACCTGATTTAATTATAGAGTTAGTAGTATTCTTTTTAAGAACTGACTAAATAAAATTTTGTTTCATTTCGAAAAGGAGACATAAGTGACTGTTGAAAGTGGACCTTGCTTGTTATTAGACAGTAAACAGATAATTTGTGAGAGAACTGGTACTTTCTTTGATTGGTGACCTTGCTAGTTTGTGTTTGGGGATTAATAATAGATCAGACATTCACACATTGAAAAGAAAGTAGATGTGAAGGAGGAAGAGTGGAGAGCACAGTTCCACTGTTAGGCTGCTCCTGGTTTTTCAGGCCTTCCTGGGAATGGGGACCGTTGGAGGAGCAGTCACATTTGCCCAAATACGCATCTGGCTCCACTTAACATGCTTCTTGATTTCCTTATGTTAAAGAAAAAGATAGCAAAGTGTTTATACCGAACTGGCACCCTGTCAGGGGGCAATCTGTGTAAAGTTTCCCTGCTGTCAGGCTAATAAATTTTTTAAAAATATCCAAAGGCAGAGGTAGCTGGAGAAAGCTCGCAGTAACTGTTGCCATTCTCCAGCTGGTGGTTTTATCTTAAATATCCAGTGTGTCTCTGGAATTTTCTTGTTTGCTATCTTCCTAGGTTTTTACTTTGCTGGTGTTTTTGTCCAGTTTTCCTTTTATTTATGCCATTTTGGTCTCTCTTTTTTTTTAATGTTTATCATTTTAAGTTTCAATTGTCTTTTCTTTTAAAGGGAAATAAGTGAGCATTAAGTTGTTTCAATATGGTATTTTCCAATTGCACACAGACCTTATGTTATGAGCCCAAATGAGGTTCTAAATCTGTCAATGTTGGAGGTTTTGGGGGGGAATAGCTTTAAGTAATATTTATATTAAAATTCATAAAGCAATATGGGCACTTCTGATGATGTCTGTTTATTAAACATGTTGACTCAGTATTTTAAATGTAAACTCCCACCTCTGATTCTCAAAGTCAGCTTTCATAAAAACATGAAACAACGGCACACTAGTTTGGAGACATCTCTTACTCTATATTGTGACACTATTGTGCTATTAAAAATACACTAAATCATTTTAGTGTGAACACAGAGGTCAGAAAGAATAACACTGAATCTCTTTTGACTGAAGAAAGTTTGACATTCTCAGAGAAATGGAAATTACCTTTTTTTTGGTAAGTAGTCAAAGATCATTTTAAAAAACTAATCAAGATACATAGTTTCTGACATCTCTTTAATAGCTGCTACTTTTGAAAAATATTTTAGTATGTTATATAATGTCTATATTTTATTTGAGATTAAAAAAATTCATGCTCAAACTTGTTTTACAGTCTTTTAAAGTGCTTTTAAGATCTTAAATGTGGCAACAATATACTGATTTTTCTTTTAACTAAAAAATTAACAACTAAGACAGTGTCAGTCACTATCTGAAAATATGAGGAAAAGTTTCTAGATTACAATTAGAGAAACTGTTTCTTATGTGTAAGTATCATTTCACATAAACTAAGTGTTTAAGACGTTTGCTATACTGAAAACCATTTGAAAATGCAATTCTATATGAAATTTTCATTTATTAATCCTTTCACTATATTAATTGACTTCAAGTTTTATTTTCAAAATGTTTCAAAAAGCCACAAAAATAAAAAGTTGATATTTTGACTATTTTATTCATTTAATAATAACATTTTGATCTGCTTTGTATATAAATGACATTATTTTCCTTTAAAATTTTTGTTATATGGTAATAAATTTATAAATAATTTTATTTTAAAATATAAATAAAATTATATTGAATTTTAGTAAAAATACTCAAAACATACTAAGTGGCATCAATTAGATTTAAGTATAGATAAATTAGAATCTAATGGCATTGATGACATAGAAGATTTATTACAAAATGTTATACAATATGGCATACAAAACATCTTTGTTGTTGATAGTGAAAGCCATTAAAAAGCCATATATACTGAGAAAAGTCCTTGAAACAGTCTCACACCAAATAACAATTTTACCATAATTACAGTATTTATATTTTTAAGTAAATAGAGTTAAGGGGGTACGTTTTATTAAAATAAATGATTACACTAAAGTATAAAAATTTTCTATTGTTATTAATTATTGAAAAACACAAAAATATGGAAAAATGTACATATAGTAGAGGGAAAAGTTTTAAGCTCGTGGGGAAAACTCAAATGCTGCAGTCAGCAGATGGAAATGTTCATTCAGATATAGCCAAATGTCACTGCAAAAAGGTTAAAAGTTGCTTAAAAATATTCTTAGTAAATAACTAACATAAAACTTGTTAATTTAGCCTGAGAATGAGGTAAAATATTAAGGTAGTTTTAGGATACTTACGATGTACCAGTGAGAACCAGCGTGAAACCATGTAACACTTTAATTAATGTGTTTGTCCTGCTCTATAGTGTTTGGCATTCATTAGCAGTTTTCTTAGTATCTCATATTTTTCTGTAAAATTGTAAGAGTTTTCCAAATGGATGTACTTTCCAAATATCTTGTGTAACGTTAATTTCATCCTATTAGTGAGGAAAAACTTCTTTCAATTGTGGTAAAGTTTGTGAATGCCAAGAAACACATATTTAAAGATTAATATTAATACATTGCATATTTTTCATTTCTTATTGGTTCCATACTTTATTTTTGTTTCCCTGTGTTTTGTTCTATAAATTCACAGTGAATAAATGTAATTCTACTCGTGTAAAACATTTGTGAAGCCTATGGTATGTTCTCCATATTTTCTCTTGTGTTTTTATGAGACTTCAAATTGTCTTACTAAATTTTTAGTGTGCATATATATTATTTATCATAAAATTAATAAAGGCTAATTTATAATAACAAGCTTTATTTTTTCATGCTATCTATATGAGGGCTGTCCAGAAAGTATCCAACCATGTAATATGACAACATTATATTGATTTTTTCTGGACAGCCCTTGTATATCATATAATGTAATTCTCCTGTACTTATGTATAGTATTGAAAATAATAGTTTTCATATAAGCTTATTAAAATTAATACTTTGCCAATAAAGGACAACTAATTATATCGTGGTATTTCTGCAGGCATAATCCAAGTTCCAGTGTTTTCTTTGAAACTTCTATTCACTGAGCAGAGGAGACAATAGAATTTCTCAAAATTTGTGCAGTTTAATTCAGTAAAGAGATTTGGGGGTTTTCTCCACTGTTTTATTTATAGGAAAAATGTTATATATAAAACTTGCCCAAGTGAGGGAAGACTTTTGGAATATAAATATTGTCTATATGTAGTATATACATATATTATAAGATAAACAACTTTTTCATTTTTTTAAGTAAAAGATATTTGTTCAATAGTTAGCAAAATTTATGTTACACCTTCCTGTAAGGTTTCCATAAGCCTAAATATACATTAACACGCATACATATCGACAAAATGGACACATATCAAGACAGATTCACAATAAAGAAATTACATTTTAAACATTTGCTATTAAAATAGTATGGTGTTATTAATTTCCTTTTGCATTCTTGATGGCCAAGTATGTGGTAATTTGTCTTTTAATATCAATATAGCAGGAATTATTTTTATAAATTAATGGTTTGGGATTACTTATTGCATGAGAGGCTCGTCACTGTTGAAGTAGAAGGGGTCTGAGGGCTCAATGTGATTGAAAAATTCAAACATTTGGAGCTGTTTAAAAAGTATGAAAAATTATTATTGCAAAATAAATTTTTGCCAGAGTCAACTGAGGCTAGAAAAGAATAAAAATTCAAAAGAAAAAACACATTTCCTTGTATTTAAAAATGTATAGATGTGGAAATGGTGGTGGTGGAGTGATTTTTTTTCCTTTAATATATATCTAATTTCATTTAGCAAAATATCATAAGATAGAAATATGTCAAAAGGAAGCATACAGCCTGCAGAAGAAGAAGCATGAAACAAATATTGACTAAGCCAACATTTTGATGGATTTGTTTAATTATATCCACATAGTACACTATACTCTATGTTTCTTGTTTTCAGGTATCCAGAACAAGGCTGATCTGGATTATGTGGGAAAACTTTTATAAGCATTTGGATAGAAACATACATCATTGTTTTAGGTGTTGATGGTCTCATCTTTTTCTGATTCTTAAGATTAAGGCAGATTTTATTCTTAAGGGTTACCTAAGAAATTATTTAAATTTTCAGAAATACTGGTTCTATTTCTTTCCTTTCATTTGTAATCTTTTCTTCTCACATTAAATTCTATATTTATAGTGATTTTCTAAAAATCCAATCAGAATTTGGAGGCAGTACAAAAAAAGTGTAAACATTAGGCATTATGCTTTCAAAGGGATTAATATCTATAGGTGCCTACTTAAAAACAAACAAACAACAAAAATCAAGAAACAAAAGCAAAAAACAGACCGGGTCAGATTGGAGTTGGCTGATGACATTGAGATGGTTGGTTGCACTACCCCAGAATGGTGGCTACTCGTCTTGTCATCTGCAGAGTATCAATATGTTTTTATAATGATACAATAACCGGAACCCTGTAACAGTTTATGGGCCTTTGGAGAATTCTTATGGATTCTTAGAGTGACAGAGGTCTGAGAAAAGATCTTGAAAGCTTTCACAAAATCTGGCTGGGTGACAGAAAACAGGCATGGCTGTGATTTAGCTGTTAAGGAATACTATTGACTGGGAACATCTTTAAACTTTAAGTTAAAACAAATAATAGATACAAAGGGTGGGGATATCCAAAAGGACAACAAAATTAAAAAGTGCTGAAGGGTCTGTGATAAGAGGCAAAATTCAGCAAACCTAACAGTTCTCTTGATATCCAACTTAGAAATAAGATTTTATTTAAATACTGCTCTGAATATTGCAACATGAATTGAAAATCTGTATTAGTGCATTTTCTTTGTGGAATCTATCAGGCTTGGTTGTTGCTTTTTCATTTTCCATGGCTATTTTCAGCCAGTTATGAATAAAGAAACTGAATTTTGAATCTGGTACAAGTGAGATATAAAACCAGACAGAGCAGGAAATAACCATGATGAGTACATAACTTCACACCAGTATATGTATGTAGACCACAGTCCTTTTAACATTGTAATACTACTAATTTCTATGGGCTTTTAAAAATACACTTCCACGTGAGCTCTCAAAATCCATAAAAGTGTGGCATGTAAAGTAAATTGTTTGTCACTTGCCAACGACCTGCCATATTTATTGTCAAGAGAAATGGACATTAGTTGAAAAAGCAGTTGTTAAAGGCCAAACAATTTTTAAAGATGGCAAAGACGCGTGAGGGTTTTCCTTTTTCTAACAATGAGCTACCCCTTCAGACATCAAAAGACAAGATAATAAGACACTTCAAGCACAATTCAAGATTATATTCAACATCTAAAGGCTCATCTCTTGTCAGTTTGCATTTACTCTCCCAGGGATGTGATGCTTCTATCATCTTTCTGTCAAGAGGAGTCTGGCAGAAGAGGCGAGAGCTCTTATTTCACACACTTAGGGGTTTTTTTTTTATCAAATAGCCCACACTCGTTCTGATTCAGCCAAAATGGGGGGATAATTTGAAGAAGGTCATGCACAAACACAAAAATCTCATATTGATTTGTGTGATTAGAAGGCATTAAAATTGCACGTTTATGTTAGTTGCTGAGATGTTTTGTCAGTTTATTTGGTAATACATATTTGCAGTGTAGAGAAACAGATGACTTAAAATTTTAAAATATATGGCTGAAAGTTGAAAAATTTTCCTTTCATGTGACCATATTTGAACACTTAACAAGTGAACATAAAAATAATTTCATACTTTCAGCTTAAGAATATTTGAAATTAACTTACATATGAAATACTTCATACAATGTAAAAGCAAAGTAGCATAATTGTGCCTATCAAATAAAGGAAATATATATGTGAAATTATTTTCCAATACTTTAAAAATTGATTTCGTATATTTAATATATAGATAGACAGTGATGACATTTTCAATATAAATGCAATTATAAAGGTATTTTATAATGGTTATCAAATTTTTAACATTTTGCACCCTTTGAAATTACAATGTCATTACAGTTGTCATTTTATGCCATTCTTAGTGTATATGCCCTTTTCCACAGAGGGCACTAAAGAATAAATAAATAAATAATAAAGGAGTTGTTAAATTATTATTATTATTCTCTGTCAAAATTCATCACATTTCCTACTTTGCTCTCTGACAGTCACAAAGCAGTACAAAGAAATACTCCTTTTTTTTTTTTTTTGGTAGGAGGCGCATCTATAGAAGTTAGAAGAGCCAGCTTTTCCTCTCAAAATAAAACAATTGATGAAAATAAAACCATGATATCCTTGGATTATTTCTATATTGTTTCTTTTACTAGGAATTTTTATCACTCATTTTTTATCACTCTGTGTGTCTACATTTCTTATATATATATTTTTTTCTGTGAAGCATTGTGAAACTGACTGACTTTTGTGCTACTTTCAACTATAAAACAGAAGGAAGGTGTATACATGTACAATGTAGTTACAGCGTGGTGTAATAAAAATGAAATCCATAATTTCTATTTATTACATTGGGCTTTTCTATACTACATAGTTTTTGCATTCCACATTCAGCACTGAATTCAACCACTCAACAAATAGTTGTGAGCACCTGCTCTGTAGCAGGAGCTGTGCTGGTTCTGGGGAGTGAGTGGAGAATACACCACCCAGAATCAGTCAGCTACTGTTGCTTACCCACTGCACTGGATGCTGAGGATGCAAAAATGACCACCTCACTCTCAAATAGCCCACAACCAACATTACATATTGACATTCAATTTACTTCCTCATTTCCTGGGACTCTTCAGGAAATTTTAATTTTCAAACTCATGCATTTCAGAAGTTATTCATTGGTCAGAAGCCTAAATTTTTGAGAAAAAATATTATCCCCAAAAAGTGAGGAAAAAGAAGGAATTATTAAGTGATTCGGGACAAATTATATCCACAATCTTTTTATCATAGAGTTTGGTGCTTATTGCTGCAAAACACGAATGTAGTTCTTTGGCAATTGTTTGTTAGTCATGCCTGAAGGGAGCATGATCTAGATTTGTCTTTTCTTCCCTGTCTCTCCTACTTCCATTCTTCTTCCACAATTCATGTTTGCTTATTGTATAATATAATGTAGTAGGTCAAGGCTCTGAAGTCAGGCTGTTTTTTGTTAGCAGGTTGGGCAAGTACACAACAGGTTCAAGCCTCATCTTCTCCATCTTGAAATGGAGGTATTGATGGCACTTAACAATAGGACAGGGTTGAGGTTGAATGAGGTGACATGTGTAGAGCTCTCTTGACTGCCTGGAATGTAACCAGCTATGAATGAGTACCAGTCGCTCCACATTTTATTAAGAGTTGAAAATGAACTTGCCGTTTTTTAGAAGGAATTTGATTACTTTTTAGCAACAGAAATCAGAAAACTAACAACAAAACTTCTGAGGTCTTCAGAATTAGCCCTGCTCCTCCCTAAGGGAGCATCAGCCCTCATGGGTCTTTTAGCCAAAGGAAAGTTCTGGGATCCTTTTCTCCTGATGAAAACACCCCTTCCTTCTTGAAATGCATTAGATAATGCTTTCTCTGAAAATACTCAACAAAGGATTCAAACTTACGAATAGATGACAAGTGGTTCTAGAGGAAACAATAATTCACAATCTTCATCTTGGAGAATATGTGAGCAAGGTGGTAAGGAAAGATGGAAGGAGGCAGTTATATATTCTCTAAATTTAAAATATTGGAATGTGATTTTTTTCCAAAAATTTGGATTTAGGGACTTTAAAAGTAATTTTGGGGTTAAGAAATGATATGAAACCAGATGTCTGTAGGCAGCAGCAAAGCAAATGCTTCTCTGACTTGTGGTTCAACTAGATACCCTGGTGGCAGCCTAACTTTGGGTGATGTTTCTCCCAGGTGTGTTAACTCTCTCTGTAAGAAAATTTCCAACTCTTAGACCAAGCACTTAACTCTCTACCTTGACCACATTGTTTTCAAAACTGGGAATATAACATTTGCTTCTAATTAAATGCTCAGAGATCTTTTTGAGGATGTGTTTGTTAGCAAATCAAGGTGAACTACACAAAATTTCAGGGTGAGAGAAATACCCCATTTAAGTCACATGAAGACGGGGGAAGAATGGCTCAGCAGAAAGATTTTAACCAGGGTTCAAATCACTGTTTTTGACCTATGCAGAGGGGTACTTGAACATAAGCGTTCAAATAATCTGATAGGGTGTTGAAGATTATGGAAAGGATGTCTAACAATAAAAATGAATTAAAAAAAAAAGAAAGGATGGCAAGCAAGATGTTTGCACATGGAGGCATTTTATAAGTGTGAGCTCCTTTCCTCCATTTCTTAGAGCAATAGTGTGTCTTTCTCAGGTCTGAGAAGTAACCCTGTAGGAAGTGTGAAGCAGATATTAATGATCATATGAAAGAGGGGTTTTGTATGATAAGATAGCTTTCCTAATCTAAGTTTTTCCATAAAAGCCAAAACTCAAGCTACATACAAGGGCCATCAAAAAAATATCCAGCTATAAATGCCTCTGTTTTTCATATTACATGGCTGGACACTTTCCAGACAGGTTTTGTATATAGAGAACTATCTCTGCTTCAGAAATAGAGAATTTGGTTAGGTCGAGGGTCTTCTCTGTCCCAATGGAGTATTCTTTTCTGCCTCCAAAGTGAAGTACTTGTCTCAAAGGGTCTGTTATGTGTTAAGTACTGGATTATGGCTGCAAATAGAAATCCATGATGTCTTCATTCCTTTGGAGATATTTATAGCCAATGTTTAATTAAGATTTTCTAATCTTTAAGAATAAACCCTTCACATTTTTTAAAAGGAATAAACCAAAATAAGAGAATCTTTAAAAAATTTTTCACTGCAACACTTTCAAGAATTGAACATGCTATAAATATTTAAGTAGGTTAAATTGACATTTGAAGCTATATTGGATAAAAATATGTATCTTTATTAAGGATTTTTAGAAATTTTGGTTGAGATTACTAAAATCTACTTCCTTTTATAGACACCAAAGTAGTCGGGATCACTAAGGGAGAATATTTATGGTGGTGTTGTTACCATGGCAACCCTACAAGTTTTAAATTACATTTCTATTCATGCCCTATATATGTTTATCAGAAGTTATTGGCACTTCTAAACCACTTACTTAATGTGTGTCAATTTACATTGATAAATATATGGTGGTATTGAAAAATATAAATCTTGCTTTCATGTCTAATTAATATACATGTTAGTGTTCTTATTAAGAAGAGACAAGCTCTTCTTGAAGTCAGTGGCAATAACCATCCCTTTCATATAACATGTCTTTGGACAGTTTTGACTTTTTTCACAGAGTGGATAGGGTGCTTAGCCTCTCAGTAGTCCTAGCTTTCATTGCTGTTTCCTCTAAGAGATCTGTCTCCACTGGAGTGCACTACAGGGAAGTGTCACCATGCATAGAATAATGTTGGGGCAACTAATAAGGTCAGGCTCCACTAAGGGATTTATATTGTACAAAAGGAAGAAAAGCCACCTCTTCAGATTGTGCAATGGATTGGGTACAGATTTATTTATTGAGCTTCCCATTCAGTTCTGATGTGCCTTTCCCACACTGCTCCCCTCTAGCCACCACCTGGAAGATACTTTAATCAAGCACTGAACTCTACAGACGAATCTTCCAATTTTTCATATTTTTATAAAAGTTGCATTCTTGATTGCTTCTTCTAGGCAAGATTATGTTTAAACTGATTTCTCTGCCTTTATGCTTCATAGCGGTCAAGAAATTCTCAAAATCTTGAAGACTTCAACAGTCTTAGACACTCTGAGGAATTTGTAGCTTACCTTCTTCATTTAAATATTAAAATAGGCTTGTTCACTGTTAGGCACTCTTTAAGGTGATTTGCCCCATGAAAATGGTGATTCTTTTATACTGCCCTTATGAGGGACACCTTGGTGCTTGGTCTTCTGATCCTTCAATGATGCACTTTTTTCCTATCAAACATCAGCGTTAGAGAGAAAAATCTATAAAATCTGTAGAGCAGCACAGTTAGCTAATATTACTTTGTTTCAATTAGGTGAAAGGCTCAGGTGCAAATGACCATGTCATAGCTTGATGTGCTCTCTAAGTTGCTTATAATAAACTTATTGAAAGATTAATTTATTCAAAAGCACTTATTTCATATGTCCCAGTCAGCTGCCACCCCTTTTTATGTGGTCAAAATATTTTGGCTAAGCATCTCGATTTCCCACATTGCAATGGATCTTGCTTTCCCTTGCTTTCCAACTATTCTTTCATTTTTAAACCTCTTTTTCAGCCCTTTCCAGTGTTTGCCTGGTATTATAATGACTTGTGCATTTGTCTGCCTCCCTTGCTGGATAGCGAGCCCCTAGAGGACAGATAATAGATCTTGCATATATTAAGTGCCAGATAAATGTTTTTTGAATTGAACTGCTTCTGAATTGGATGTTTCTGGACATCATCCACACTTGGTAAATACTTACTGAATATTAAGGGGAAATAGACTTTACCCATAGGAGTCTACTATTCAACCAAAGTAAGAGTGTGTGTGTGTGTGTGTGTGTGTGTGTGTTTGTATCAGCAAAAATGAATAATAAAACAAAGGTAAAGAATTGTTTGTTCACATACTCAATAGGTATTTATTGAGAACATTTCACTATTATATTAGGTGCTGAGAATACAGTGATAAATTATACAGAATTAGTCCCTATTTTCATAGAATTTACAGATGGTAAGAAATTCAGATATTAAGCAATGATTATCCAGAATTTTAATAATTTACCATTGAGAGACATGCTCTACAAGAGATATACTGGATGCTACAAGAATGAATAATAGGGCAATGCGACTTAGTTTGAAGGATCAGTTGGTGGACAATGTGCAGTTATTACTTTGGCAAATTACTCTTTTTCAATTAGATACAGTTTTGGTAAAACTATCAAACAAGATGTTCCATCTTAGCCTGGATAAAGGGATCATTTGTGCCACAAAGGTACTTTTTTCTGGGGAGGTAAATCTTGAACTGAGTCATCCAAAGACTGAAAAACAGTTGGGAATGTGCCTAGATGGTGGTGACCCTAGAGACTGCCATTTGTTTTTATCACCTTGATTACTGGAAGAATCTTGATTACTATCTTTTCAGAGATCTGGGTCTTTAGTTTTTCCCTTTGACTCTGTGAGCTTCTTCAAGCTCTTAAAACAAAATTTTCTTTCCCTTCCTTCCTTCCTTCTTTCCTTCCTTCCTTCCTTCCTTCTTCTTTCTTTCTTTCTTTCCTTCTTTCTTTCTCTTTCTTTTTTTCTTTTCTTTTTTCCTTTCTCTCTCTCTCTCTCTCTTCTTTTTTGTTACAAGTAAGCAGCAAGAATATATGTTCATATTACCTACAACTAAATAATGCTTGTACTAGATGCTCATGACCTCCCACAGCTGCATTTAGACAAGACATTTTTCTGAAATTGGTATCTCAAAATTAGAACAGAGAAATCATTCCACACTGGGCAAACAGCATGGACAAAGGAAGAGAGTGAGAGAGTTGTGTTCAGCTACAACTTTCTCGATGGGAAGGCTTCCTGATAGAAAAAAATAGGTAAGGGCAGCTGGAGTGTTGGTTGAAATACTGAAATCTGTTGTCTGAATTAGAAAATCTGGGAAAGCTTGAGAGAAACTATATAGGTTAAAATTCTACATCTGCCTCCCATTTTCCTGCCTAGTCTTAGAGCTACCCAGAGCACCTACCACCAGCCCTAAGTGCCTTCCACTAAAATGTCATTTAAAGTACCACTGATTGTTAAAGTACAGGTATTCTAGTTACAATTATATTGTTGTTCCCATTATCTATTGCTGCTTAAACAATGGCATTTATTTTGCTCACAAGTCTTTAATTTGGAGAGTTATTGATAGAAACAGTGCATTTCTCTTTCACTTGGTTTCCACTGAGGCAGTTCAGTTCAAAGGCTAGAAGTTGGAATTATCCAAAAGCTTGCTTTCTCACACGTCTGGTGGTTGATGCTGACTGTTGACTGGGACCTTATTGGGATTTGTTGATCAGATACTTACATGTGCTTCTCTAAGTGATGCTGGGTTTGATCACAATACAGTGACTCCGTTCCGAGAGAGAGAGAGAGAGAGAGAGAGAGAGAGAAAGACAGAGAGAAATAGGTCGAATCTAGCTTTCGTAAACTAGAGTTTTCTAACTTCTTTTTGGAAGTCAACAGCATAATTTTCACACTTTCAATTTATTCTAATCAAGTTATTAATGCTTCCTCACATTAAAAAAGAGGAGAATTAAACTCTATTTTTTTATGAGTGTGTCAAAAAATTTGTGGAAAGTTATAGAATCACTTCAAAGGCAATATTACTTTTGCACATCTATTCCTTTTTTTCTCTGATAAATAAAAATGAGTAAACTCATTTTAGAAGCAGTATTCTCTTATTAGTAAATAAACATTCCTAATGAATCAGACAATCTTGTTTGGGGCAAAGTTAAATCAGAGGTGGCTTGTACACTGTGTAATGAGCAGAGCTCAATATCTTCCAGATATTTGTGTGTTTAGTTCTACTGAAAGTTACCTTTTTTATCACTTTCATTTCTTCCATAGAGATTAAGAGGTTTAGTTTAGATTTTGGGAACTGGTTGTTACTCTATAAACATGAAAAAAATAAAAGAAGTCTCATCTTAGGGTGTCAGGGGCAGATGGAAGATAGAATGTGGAAGTCCACTATGTCCACACTTATGACAGACAATTGGTTATAGCAAATGAAAATAGATTTCCCAAACCTAACATATTAAGTTCAATACATTTCTCTTAGGTAATAAAAGACAGAAATTTCAGTTATAATAAACCATTCTGAGCCTTTATGTCTACCACTAGACATTCTAAAGAAGAATGAGTTGGTAAAAGAAAGACGGTATGTTTGAAGGCATTTTACAGTAATTATTGTTGTTTATAAGAATATCATCTATACTACAACTTTCTAAAAATATATTTAAATTAAATAAATTCTAAAGTTGAGGTTTTTACCTCAGTTCTTTTTTTCTGGTTATATTTAGGATAGTCCCTCTTCAGGCATCTTAAATTCTTATAGAATTGATTCTACATTTTCTAACGTATGATGATTTTTATAATTTTTTAAATCAGAGGGAAGAATTAATATTCTTGGTATTTTAGACAGACATATATAAATGAAGTATAAAGTTCTTTCTGGTTCTGTTGAGGAAAATGGGAAACAAAAGACCCCATTAAAAGTCAGAATTAGCTGTGGATATTTTAAGTATGGATCAGCAAATTAACATGTGTTCAACTGCTGTGTTGTTCAAATAGTGGCCAGACTAAGCAATTTTATTACCTGAAAAAGTCATGAACTGAATTCTGAATTCTTTTCACTATGATAGGAATTCTATCCCAGAATCTTGTTTTTCTTGGACCAATACTCTCCAGCCCTCCTTTCTCCCAGGTGATACTTGAAAATTCAGGTTGGAACTTTGTTGAGTGCTAACCTTCACATGCAGTGTTGTCAGTGAATATGCCTAAGTGGGAAGGGGAGTAGGGCACCATGGAAAAATGTTGAGTTTGGTCCTTGTAACCATTCTCTATGTCATGGCATATACAATGTGAAATTCCAGTCTGCAGGACTTTTCACAAAAAGCATTTCCTTTAAATCCAGTTAGAAGCATGTCATAATCAAGTAGATTTCTAAGTGTGTCTATAAGACAAACTTCTACTTCCAGGTTTTCTTTGATGATGATGATGATGATGATGATGATGATGATTGCATAGATTAATATTGTCAAAGTATTTTTATTCACAGAAACTAGGTAAGGCAGACTTTTACCAGGATTTGACTGTTGACTTCAGGTAATATAGAATTCATAGATTTGTGAGCATAGTTTTTCTCTACTACTTCAAGTCTTATGGTGGCTTCCTAGCTCAGAATAAATTCCAAACTCCCGTAACATGGCTTCTATGTTCTAAATGACATGCCCCTTGCTTACCTGCAGCTAATTTATAACAGTGGTGTAATAAAATGTTTCTTAACTTGCTTTTTCCTTTTAGCTTTTTTGTATGGAAACTATGTATGCCTAAACATTTTTCTATGCAAACAAACATTTTAATGACAATGGCTCAAAGGACTATAGAGTAATTTATCATATGGATATGCCATCATTTGTTTAATTAATCTTCTATAGTTGTAATTTAGATTATTTATAACTTCTTAAATTTAAATATTTAAATTTAAACTTTGTAATTTAATCATTTCTTTAGGATATACTAATATAATTTATTTATTTAGTAAACAAAGTTACTAGATTAATAAGTATGCACATTTTAGGGTCCTCCAGAAAGGATGTGTGACTTATACATCCATGAACAGTAATTACTATCCATTCTTTTATTTCTTCACTAAACCTAATTTTTTCATTATTTTTGGTTTTGGATAATTTGATAGGTGAGAAATTATATCTCTTTCACTTTGTATTTCTTAATATTACTAATCAGTTTTAATAGTCTTCTTGTGATTTATGGCTCTTGGTAATTCCTCTGTAAATTGCCTGTTCTTAATTTCTGTTGGGGAATTCATCTTTTTTCTTATTGCTTTATGTAAACTCTTCACATAAAAGACACCAGTATTAATTTTCCCATATTTATAGGCTTGCATAAACTTTGCTAGACAAGAGCAAATAAAACACATTAACAAAAGTATGATGGAAAAATGTTTTCTTTTGAATTGCCTACTGTTCTAAAGACTACTCACTGATTGTACATAGCAGAATATTATAATAATGGTTTTAGTCAGGATCTTGGCAGGAAGAAATGGCACATTCAAATTGAGTAAATTGAAAAGTATTTAATGATGGTAGCATTTATGAAAGTTTTAATAGAATGTAGGGAAATACAAAGAATAGTGGAAACCTTCTCCCCCAAAATTAGTAACACAGATTTCTTGTTACCCTTAGATTCTTGGGCCTCATCACCTTTGGACCCATGCTCTCCCACTTTACCTGAAAGGGTAAAGGAGAGTATACATACCAAAATCTAGAAAGGGTGTGTCATTTGGAAAGTATCACCTCTTTTGGGGGATGCTGTCATTTCAAGACATCATAGGAAGGGAGGGAAAGGGAATAAATGTCCTAGTTTTATTCTCTTCCATCCCTCCATTGACAAAGCCAAACGAAACCAAAGGAAAAAGAATGGTTTTGATGTAGTCCATATATGTGTAGATCACCCTCCCATGGCATCAAGCAAAAAGAGTAGAGTATAATTTGCAGGTACAAATGTTTTCAGCACAATGGAATATAACTATGAATCCAGAATTGGTCTCAAAAAGGTTCGGTTCTCCAGCCTTCCCTTAACTATTATATTATTTAACATCTATGTCTCTCATCTGTAACATGAATATAACCAATTGTCACAAAAACCATATCCACCTCATACGGTTTTTGTGACAGGTGAACGAGTTAATGTATTTGATATAGTCTTGGCATATAGTGTATACAATGTATATGCAGTTCAGGGTCTAAGGAAACTTTCATTGATGGCTTCTTTCTTTTTCCTTTTCCCCTTCTCTTTTAACAATCCCACCTCTATCACAGCCTGGTTGCTGGTTGAGATTTGACTGGGCACCCAGAGCCAACCCTATTTCTTTCCTCAAAATTCAGTTGGAGAGTTCATGGCAATGACTCCCACCCAGCATTCAGACAGGGCTGCATATCTCCTTATGGATCCTCTGACCACTGACTCATGGGATGCTCTGAGCTACCCTGTGCCATGTCCCCAGTATTTTGTCATATTCCTCCAACCTGGGTTCTTTCTGATCATGCCACATCCACTCAGGAAGGCTTTCCCAGAGATGTTTTCACTTGCTCAGAGAAATTATGAAATAAAATAAATGCATACCCTAAAAGGAAAAAGGGTTTTCTTGTTCTCACAACAACTATATGAGATGGGTTTCTAGAAGCTTTCTAGAGACTTTTGTTTCAAAGTTTGCTTCCTAGATAAAAATCACACAAAATCAACCCAACAAAATAAATGTATGAAAAGTTTTGTGTAACTGAGCATGCATTAATGCATAGAGTTATATAGACTTCAGATTTCCCAGGTAATAATTTGTAGCAAAAAAGCATATCTTCTTTTGGAGCATTAATAGAAGTATTTCCCAATCAAAACTAGAAGAAAATTTCAAGTATAAAATTACAAGCAAAAATTATTTCCTGGGAGCATTTAGTTGTCTGTGTATTGGGTTTGTTAATTTCGCTGTTGATTATTACTTTCGGAATGAAGTAAGAATAATTTTATATACAACTATTAACATTTAATACTCACTAATAGGTATGAAATTGGCACGTATGTGTTTGTTGGTATTTATCCAAGGCATTAATATCTAGCTTGAGTCGGTATTTGGAAAGGAATAAATGCTAATTGATGTATGTTATAGCATAATGTGCTTATGCTGAGACAGTGCCCCCATTTGTTTGATGGAGATTTTAGATTATCCTAAGAAGCAACTTTAGTTCTTGTGTATGAGCTTATAATATTTGTATAGGATTGGTAAAAATAATTGTTTAGTTTGAGAAAGTAATGGGATATTGTATTTTAATAATAGAATAAATATTTTTAGAGATGTCATTCAGATATATCTATTACACCATAAGAAATGTAAATGTATGGTTGGCATTATTGATAAAGTTATTTTGGCTTTAAATTTTGATTAATGTTTCTAATTTGAATCAATGATTCCATAGCTCAGACGGGAGTCTAAGAGATCAAGGTAGATTTTGAAAATTTGAGTATCTATCCAGGTCTGTTACCAGTGGTGTATTGGAGCCAGCTCACGCTAGCTTGTGAGAGACAGTTGTTATTCAGGCATTTTGTGAGCCAGTTGTTAAATATAATCATATTAAAAATTAAATTATATAATCCTGTAATTATATAAATTATATAAATAATTTTAAAACAAAGATAATAAATTCTGAACATTCCCCATTTTCTAAGTATTTTACTATACTTTATTATCTATGCTCTGGGACTTATTTATATTTATTGTATTTGTGTGGTGGAAATGCTCTGTAATGATAATTGTGTATCTCTCTTCCCAACCCTGCATCCAGTGATATGTTGGTAACTTAAAACTGGCCATGGAGACAATATACCACGGAAATTGGCAAATGTTAAAAATCAAGACTGCATTTTTTGAATTCTTGATTATCTAGACTTGAGAAAGGAAACACTAATAATGTAGATTAAACTTAAAAGTGTGTTGTCTCTGTAGGTATTATACTGTGCATAACACAAAGAAATGAAGAAATAGTCTTCTAGTATTCAAAAATATGAGCTCACACAGAAATCACTTATGTCATGGTGAATACATGAAATTCCAACATCTTCACTATTTTATTTTCGTCTTACTTTTTAACAGAAATTAAAATATCAACCATCATACACTCAGAATGTTTGTCAGTGGCATGAGTGACATTTTGCTGAATCAGGCAGCAACCAAACGTTTATTTACGGTCTTAATTTTGTAACAGTATTATTGGTAATAGAAACTTATAGTGCATTTTGTAAGAAATAGTAAATTTCAGAATTATAGGTGTACATAATTTTAATATTCTGTTATCATTTCCAAACTACGTTACAATTGTTTATTTTAGTTTTAATAAATGTATGTATGCACATGTATGCATGCTTTTTTCTTCTGGAGAGTAGGCTGTTAAGCAGTTACCAGCACATAGGTGATTGGATGTTATTAGTCCTAAAAACAAATCTGAAAATCTCTGCATCTTGGTCTTGACATGCCAGCCTTAGGTTTGTGAAGACCCACAAAGAGATTAAGGAATTTTACTAAGAAGTATTTGAACCCAGAAGTGTCATGAAGATTTTTAGAAAAAATTATTCAGGGAGTTCCCTGGTGATGTAGTGGCTAGGCTTCGGTGCTGTCAATACCGCGGCCTGGGTTTGTTCCATTCCCAGCCAGGGAACTACCCGCCAAAAAAAAAAAAAAATAGAAAAGATTATTATAGCAGCATTTTGGCCCCTATACCAATTTCTTTTATTTTCTTAAAAAAAAGGATTTGTTTATGCATTATTATTAGTATTTAGATTTCTGTGGATAGTAAAATGAAATTTTAATAAATTCAGTAAAATAGAGCCTCTTTGCCCAACTGTTTTGTTTTTGTGATTTATGTTTTTTTGCATAAGTAATTCAAGAAATATTAAAATCATAGATGCCACCTATTACATCTGAGCTGCATTATGTATACTTAGACTATGTATAGATATAGATACAGATAAAAGTATAAGTGTATAGATATAAATGCATAGAGCAAAATGACATAATATGTTCTTACAAGTGATGAGCATTCAGTTCCATACACTGTCCTGTTTAGAAGTGAAGAATTGCAGTGTGTTCAGATGAGAGTGCTCTGGGAGATAAAAGGATTCATAACCATGTCACACAAGAACTGAATAATGAAACAAAACAGTCAGTCAACCTGCAGTAATGAAAACTTGGAAGGCCATGGCAGAGGTCTGCAAATATTGAAAGGTTTTTAGAAAAGTGTTGAAGAAAGATTAGGTTTATTCTGGGTGGTTTCAGAGCCTTAACAAACCCCAGTGTGTGGAATTGTTGAAGGAGGGATTTCACATAATACAAGAGGAATTATCTAATAGCTATAACTGTCCAAAATTAAAACATGCCTCCTAAGGAGACAGTGAGTTTTTCACCATTAGAAGTCCTCACGCAGAACGAGAGTTGTTGTAGATGGGATTCAGATGACCTTTGTGCTTATTTTTCCAATTGTATAATTCTGTGAGACACCTGACTTCTCACTTGTATATTAAACCTAAAGGAGGAGCCAACCCTTGCAAATGTGTCTTCTTATTTCAAAATTGGCAGGACGTGTTGGTTCAGGAAGTTAAAAAAATAAAATTAGCCTTTCAAATGTGATAATTGAAATATACACATGGTCATATACTCCTTTTAAATGAATAAATGTAGGCAAAATCCAATTGGAACAAATTCTTATGCAAAACAGTGTTCTCTATATCAAAAATATTTCTATATACTGGAAGTAATGCATAACACATGATCCCTGTGATCTATTAATAGTAGATGATATATTATTGTATGCTTATACTACTGGTACTATGTTTGACCACAAATTCAATTTCGAACACTCAGTTTTCAACATAGTTACTTTGTAGCTTTAAAAAAGGGCAGAGTAAAGAGGAAACAGTAAAAAACACTGTTTAAACTGAGTTGCCACTGGCGAGCTAGTTCAATGAATATCTACATGCAATTGCTTAAGGCATAAGAATTGAGTAGTTTTTTTCTTGTACTTTTAAAATACATTATACCCTTTAGGAGCCAATTATAATTATATCCCTTAAATCTTTGTTTTACTTGAAAAAGTTCAAAGATCAAGTGAACAAAAATGCATCTTGAGTTTCAAACTGAAATATTAATTAGACTTGGTATGTAGGTATATAATAACTACAAGTGTGTACTAAAAGGATCTGTGTTGATTACAAATATTAAACAAATTTCTAAAGTTTCTGTTCCCCAGAAAAAAATACTACCATTATAAGCTATTATAGATTTCAGGAGTGTCTAACCTTTTGTTTTCCCTGGACCACATTGGAAGAGTTGTCTTGGGTCACACATAAAATATAATAACACTAATGATAATTGATGAGCTAAAAAAGGTCCATGTGTAATTTTTGAAATGTGTTAAGGAAGTTTATGAATTTGTGTTGGGCTGTATGCAAAGTGATCCTGGGCTTTTTATGACAGTTGAAAATTTTTCATTTTAATTTTACAGGAAAAAAAATCCCAGTATTAGAAAACTCATATGAATATCGTAGTTTTATGCTTAAGTCAGTTTGGAATATGAATGAAAAAGATACACAAGATAAAAAAAGGAACATGGAAAAAACTTTCGAAGGGTATCATTGTTTTGAATTTAAATTCAGGAAAGTGTCTCTTGGTACCCACTTTATGAAAATACAATCCCTCCTCACTTAACGACCTACCTGTTTAATAACCACAGGGACTTATAACCAGTTCTCCAGTGCAGGGAATTCCCTTTCTCAGTCTGTGTGAGTCTCAGGAATCCCCTTTTTTCAGTCTTTGTCTCACTCCACAGTTAGCTAATATTCACAACACGAAGTGTTCACAATCACATAAGACTAGATTATTTTGTTTATAAGCATGATGTTGTGTGATATCTATTGAAAAATACATACCTTATGGTGCCATGACACACCACAAGACATTGCCTTTAAGCTCCTTGCTTATTGACCAATTTGCTTAATGACCTAGTCATAGAAATGAACTCGGTCCTTAAGTGAGGAGTGCCTGTCTGTCATCATTGTTTGCAAAATGATGAAAGCAGAGAGAAAGTGCTCTTAATTTAAATTTGTTTGTTTGTTTGTTTGTTTGTTTGTTTGAACCTCAGGAATAGAAAGGAGAAACACTCTAAATGAAATGAATGGGTAAAATTTGCTAGAATTTTAAACCAATACCACCAAACGATCTTTTCTTGGGGTATGTGTTGCCATCTCAAAAGTTCATGGCTGCAGTAGCCCAGGCTCCTGCTTGTAAGGGGCACCCCACTAAAGGAATCAGGAAACCTCATGTTTTCTCCTCAAATCAGAATAAAAAGGAAGGAGAATATGAAAGGAGAGAAAATAGTCAAGGAAATAGAACATTTTTTTTAAGTTGTAAAGAGAAAACAGGAGCTGAAATAAGCCAAGGTAAAAAAGATTTAGCTACCCACCCAGTCAACTCACACACAAAACAGAAACTTGAAGAACTGGATGTGATATTATTGTATCTTTCATCCTAGATATTTTTCTTTTCATTGCAAATTGGCTATTCAGGGACTGATCCTCAGAAATAGTTTATCTCTAGTTTCTACAAGATAAGAAAGTGCCTCATTTCAATAAAATACACCCTAGATCAAAATAATCTGTGAATTGCACTTACAATGGAGATTCACAAACATACATTTGCTTCCAACATGATGCAATGCTGTTGATCACAGGCTGATTGAAGGTGAGCAAGTGTAGAGAATGGAGCACAAGTAGCAATTATCAGAAAAAAATTCAGAGAAAATATCCCTCTGGCTACGTACACAGCACACTTTTAATATGCAGGTGTCAGCAAATTGTCTCTCTTAAGAAACTATTTAATCGAATGCTAATTTGGGGCCCACTAGGATGCTAGACTATAAGGTTTACCAAAAAATGCGTGAATGCATTAGTATGTATGAATATATATATTGAATATGGGCATGGAATTGCATGGAAAAGTGCCTGGAACTAACTCTCTCTCTCTCTCTCTCTCTCTCTCTCTCTCTCTCACACACACACACACACACACACACACACACAGAGAGAGAGAGAGACAGAGAGAGAGAGAGAGAGACTACAAAACACTACAAAGAAAGTTATTGAGAAAAGCCAAATTCCTTTGTCATTTTTGTCATCATTAACAGCTAAGTGATGGTGATGATGATGGTGGTCATGATTATTACCTTTCAACTGATAGCAAAAATCTTATCCATCTTAGAATAATTTAAATAAGAGGCAAGCTCATTCATCTATTCTGAAGGGTTAGAATGAATATTTGACTATAAGAACTTAGCATTTACCCTTCATGGGTCAATGGATAGGTGAGTCTTAAAACCTCTTTAGGGGAAGATTATTCTAACAGAAACTTCCTCCAGCCCCCTGCCTTTCAAAGGCCCAAAGCAATATTCCATGTTTCTTAGAAGAAATAAGGTCAAATGTGGGGAAAGTGCAGATAAACAATATCATTCACATGGAAATCATCACTTCAAGTTAATGAAAAGGTGATTCTTCTAGAAAAAAAGAGATGGAACTGATTTTTGATGGTATTGAAGGCAAGGACTCTTATTTTAAAAATTGTTGTTCACAAGGTGCTGAGTTACAGTTTAATGCCCTAAAAATAAAGTTCTTAAACCTTACACCAAAGGAAGATTGTCTTTTAATGTTTAATAATTTTTGTGCTGTGCAAACTGTGCTGCTAATTGGAGAAATTACCAATGTATCTTAGCTAAATTTTAAATTTTATAAAGATGCATAATAAATAAATTATACACTTATGTGAGTACATAGGTTGATAGATATGTGTATATCTTTGTATTTGTGTGATATGCCTATATTCCTTTAATGTGCACAGGTATGAATCATAGTGATTTAGGTAGTTAAAATACTTATTAGCAGTTAAAATACATACAATTAGCAGTTTATGTTCCTAGTGGAAGAGATAACAACATCAGGTAGGCATGGAAAGCAAAACTTTGACATTATTGGCCTTACTCTTCATTCTGCAGCCAAGACATGAGACCTAGATTGGTGCCTATGATTATGCAGCCACTGAGGGGAGAGCCAGAGGCACTGAGCAGAGAGCCAGACCTAACTTTCACTGTTCCTCAGACCTTTCTTAGTTATTGTGTGGTGAGGTGTCAGAAGGTATGATATGCAACCATATCATTCTTCTTAAAAAACTTCAACTTTTCACGCTCATAATAAATCTCAGCTTTCAGCTTTCCTCAAAATTGTCTAAGCTTTTTAAATGTACCTTTAATTTACGTTTCTCACATCCCCTGCTCTTTGTTTTCTAATACATGGGACTCCAAAGAGGTAACTTCCTAAGTCAGGAGTCCCTCTTTGCTGTCCTACATTGTTCCTCAAGCTCTGTAGAGCCTGCTGCTCCACAGAAAGCTTCACAACTTTAAAAGCCATACCAGGACTTGCCTAATCTATAAAGATTTGTTCGATTACTGGTAAATCTTAGAAGTGACAGTAGAAACTTTTCTGTATTTACTGAGACAGAAATCATAGGAACCCCCAGTTAGTTGACTTGTTGTTTTTCTGAGGAAAGGTGAAAGTTATCAGGTCAAAGCTCTTGGAGCTCAAGTGTTAGACCTGGTAGGTACATTTTCTGAGACCACCGTGTTTAACAGGAGGAAGAATAAGAACATTTGGCAAAAATAAACTGAAGTAAGATCTCTTTTTATTTTAAAGGTACCTTCTTTTTTTATAGTATAGATATGTAGTTCTGGAAGCAGCTGTTCTAACCTGGATTATGAAAGTACGTATTTGATTATAGATCAAATTCAACTTTGAGCACTTGTTCTAATTTATGGATAAGAAAGTAAGAGATTGTACTGAGGTCAAGTAACTCATTCACTACCATACAGTGAATTTGGGCAATACCCGCACCTCCATCTGGGTATTATCTTTTTGCTCCAAGTCACTCAGAGCCAGCTCTAGTTAAAATTATGAAGCAAGTTATCATGATCATGATCACTATCATTATTAACTACTGTTTATTGAGCATTTATGAGGTGCCAGGCAATTTGCTAAGTACTTTCCATATATAACTTCACTTAATCCTCATCTCATTTGAAATACAGATTATCATCCCTTTTCCAAATAAGAAAACAAAGAGAGAGGCTAGCGGTCTAATATTACACAACCAATAAATGAGGAATGTATAATTTGAACTCACATCTTTCTGGTCCTCAAACCCTTTCTCTCAGACACTAAATTGCTGATCTATATAACAACTCTACTTCAGTGTTAGGTGCATTTCACTCTCCTTCTATCCTATGCTCTACCTCTTCTCAAGGACATCTTTCTGCCTTCCCTCTAGTCTCAAGTACATTGATAATTTCCCTCTTCTCAAATGAAAGTCTTCATACTTTTCATTTACACAAAGATATCTATATGTTAAAACCTCCAAAAAGTACTTGCACATCAAGGAAAGTCTTAAGCAAAAAACATATAAAAATAAAAGTAGAATTTTAGGTAGTAAGTCAGACAGGGATTTTGGAGTTTTGGGAGTGAATTAGGAGCCTATCCTACAGGTCCAGTTCAAGATTGTGACATAGGAAGATCCTGAGCTCACTTCCTCCCACAGACACACTGAATCTATAGCTATTGTGGAACAATTTCCTCTGAAAAAAACTCAAAAACTAGTGGAGCAAACCCCTCACATTGGGCAAATGAAAACAGAAACCAATTCAAAGGGTGTAGGAAAGGCTGAAAGACAGTCTTGTCATAAACCCCACTCCTGGCACAGTGACCCACTATCAGGAAGGAACTCAATGAGGAGCTTCTGTCGAACGAATAAAGGGTTTTTACTCCACATTGGGAACCCTGCCTTTTAAGACCAGCACCAGAAAGATAAACCCCCAAAACATCTGGCTTTGAAAACCAGTAGGGCTCATGCCCGTGAGACCTGTGGGCTGTGGCAGACTGAAGAATGTCTTTTAAAGTGCTCGCACACGAACTCACCCACTCTGGGGTTTAGCACTGAAACAACTCTTAAAAAGTGCCCAGATTTTATGCAAAAGAGACTAATTTTTTATTTTATTTTATTTTAAAGTGTTGGTCTAAGGGGCAGGGGCCTGCTGCAATACTCTCTGGCGATGAAGGTGATGGTGCCGTCTTGCTGCTCCTCCTCTGCCTTGTTAAAGCAAGCAGGTGCTCTCTTTTTAGTTCTCTTTCCTGTGGCTGCCATCTTTATGATCCAACTGTCAGGCACATCTTCCATACTCTTCATCTGCCTTGCATCAGCTAATTTTTTTTTTATTTCCCATTTTTCTTTTCTTCTTTTTGTTTCTCTTTTCTTGGTTTTCTTTTCTTTTTTCCTCTTTTTAAAAAAATTTTCCAATGAGTGCCATTTTTGCACTTGTCCTCTTCCTCTCTCCAGCCAATGGGCACCATCTTTTTGCTCTTTCTCTTCCATGTTCCAGAGAAACAGTATCTCCAAGAGGGAGCTTCTACACACAACTGATGACCCAGTTTTTATATCTCATACCCACGGAACGCCCCTTGATCTCCTGGCTTTGGAGACCAGGGGAACTTGTGTTCCTGGGTCCCAGAGGATTATAACAGTCAGAGAGACAGTTACTGTCAGACTGCCATTCCCAGGGAACTACACAGATAGCAGACTGAAAAACATGTCCAGTCTTTCTGAGAAAGAGGCTTATTTGTTCGTCCAGCTTTGACCTGAGGGGAAGATTTCTGGTTTAGCATGCATTCAGAGGAGCATTCTCAGGAAACACAGGGTAGGGAACCTCATCTTGTGTTCTCCCTCTGCCTTGCTACAGCTCACTGCTATCTTCCAGAAAGGAACTGTAAACTGGAACCTTGATTTTTGTAACTGCTTCCCATGAAACATTTCATTTCACCTGATACTGGGTGCAAGTGGGGTTATGTGATTATATACAGTCTCAAAGAATTATACAAACAGTAGGTTCTCCAAATTAACCTGAAACTTATCTGTTTGCCAGTTGCTTGAGATTTTTGTCAGTTGCTTGAGAGTGCTGGTTGCTTGAATTCTGGTTAACGAAGAATCTAGTTACATTTATCCAGCTTTTACCAATCCCCATGGGTGACGGTTAACTGAGAGTCCACCGTACTTGTATGCTTTAAAAGCTATTGCCTGAGGATCTAGCTTCCCATGAGCCTGAATCTAGGTGCTAACTGAGAACCTTCCCTTTGGAACAATTACTGGTTTTGACACAACATTAACTACTGAGGGCTGTTAAAAATAAAAGAATCTGCTTGGACAATCACAAAGGTTTAAAAGACAACCAAGTATTGAATGATAAGATTCATCTACTACAAAAGTCCAACCCTGAAGACTGGAGATGTGGTCATTTTATTTAATGTATAGAAATCAACACAGTCAAGCAAAAGGAAGAAACAAAGAAACATATTCCAAATTGGGGGGAAAAAACAGAGAAAAACGTAAAATAAAAAAAAACTTAATGAAATAGAGATAAGTAATTTACCAGATAAAGTGTTTTAAATAATTGTCACAAAGATGCTCACTGAACTCAGAAGCAGAATGGAAGAACATACTGAGAATTTCAACAAAAAAGTAGACTATATAAGAGAATATCAAACAGAAGTCACAGAACTGAAGAATATAATAACTGAACTATGAAATACGCTAGAGGGGTTCAACAGCAGAAGAAATAATCACTGAACACAGAGACAGGGCAGAGGAACGTGATCAGAACAACAAATAGGAAAAAGAATAAAAAAGTAAAAATATCTTAAGGAACTATGGAACAACATCAAGCAGACTAACATTTGCATTATGGAAGTCTCAGAGGAGAAGCGAGAGTAAGGGGCAAAAAATTTATTTGAAGAAATAATGGGCGAAAATTTCTCTAACTTGGGGAAAGAAACAGACATCCATATCCAGAAAGCCTAGAGATTTTCAAATATGATGAACTCAAAGCAACTCAAGATATAAATAAATGTCAAAAGTTAAAGACAAGGAAAGAATCTTAAAAGCAGCAAGAGGAAAACAACTTGTTGCATACAAAGGAACCCCCATAAAACTATCAGATTTTTCAGCAGAAGTTTTGCAGGCCAGAAGAAATGGCATGATATACAAGGTCTGATAATGAAGTTCATGAAGTTGCCACCATGCACTTACTTTGGCAGTGCCGTATGAACAACTCAGTAAGGTTTCATAACCTTGGTATATCTGTGTCTCACAGCTGTGTTCATGTTTACAGGTGATGAAGTCTTGCTGAGTGGCGTTCATTATTGTTGCGTGTTTTTGTGTGCTGTCATGAGAATGTCAGAACTTGAATTAGAGCAAGGAACAAACATTAAATGTCTTGTTAAACTTGGCAAGAGCAGAAGTGAAATCAGGGACATATTAGTCCAAGTTAATGGGGCTAATGCCATGAAAAAAATGACAGTGTACAAATAGATTAAACATATCTCTGAGGGGAGAGAAAGCATCCATGATGAAGAGAGGTCAGGGCGGCCAGCAATGAGCAGAACTGATGAAAACTGCAAAATCTTTGAATTGTGACCAAAATCATCAGCTGACTGTGAGAAGCATAGCAGACCAAGTAAACATCAATAGAGAAACAGTTAGGAAAATCTTAACTGAAAATCTTGCCATGAGAAAGATGTGTGCAAAAATTGTCCTGAAGGAGCTCACTAATAAACAAAAGCAAAGGAGAGTTGAAGTTTGCCAAGACCTTTTGGAGAGGCAAGACAATGATTTGGGCTGAGTTATCACTGGTGATGGTATGGGTGTACCAATACGACCCTGAAACAAAGCGTCAAAGTGCACAATGGAAGTCAGCCACTTCTACATGACTAAAAATGTTCTGTCAGTTCAAGTCAAGAGTCAAAATAATGTTACTAACATTTTTTTATATCATAGGGATTGTTCATTATGAATTTATACCAACTGGACAAATAGTCAACCAAGTTTACTATTATATTACTATTAATATTTGAAAGTGCTGAAAAGGCTGTGTGAAAAAGACGAAAACAACCTGAACATTTTGCCAACAATGCATGGCTCTTGTATCACAACAATGCACCAGCTCACACAGCACTGTCTATGAGGCTTTTTAGCCAGCAAACAAATAACTGTATTGGAACATTCACCCTATTCACCTGATTTGTCTCCCAAAGAGTTTTTTCTTTACCCGAAGATAAAGAAAATATTGAAAGGAAGACACTTTGAGGACATTCAGGACATTAACAGTAATACGATGACAGCTCTGATGGCCATTCCAGAAAAATGTTCCAGAAGCTGGTACTAGGTGCTGGCATTTGTGCATAGCTTCCCAAAGGGAGTATATCGAAGGTGACTGTAATGATATTCAGCAATGAGGTATATAGCATTTTTTCTAGAATGAGTTTGTGAACTTAATTATCAGACCTCATAGTCAAAGTGCTAAAAAAAAGAAAAGAAGTCCAACCAAGAATACTTTATTCAATAAAGTTGTCATTTGGAATTGAAGAAAAAATGGCTTTCAAGACAAGCAGAAACTAAAGTTTGTCACCACTAACCCAGCCTTATAAGAAATATAAGGATCTTACCTTATTTCTCTGAAATGACTTTATGTAGTGCGTGCCTTCTTATTTGTATGTTTAGCCTGAGAAAACTCCTTTTTCTAAGTGAATTACAGCTGAGAAATCCACATATTCTATTGAATATTCAGTGCATTTTGAAAGATTGGTATGTTTCAAGAGGAATTAGAGTGTGTAGCCCGAAAATTACTTAATAGCAAGTGAATTATTGCTTCACTTGTTATATAATAAATCATTATGGTAGTGCAACTGTGTGATTGATGAAAGCTTGGACTTTGGGGTATGGAGCAACAGACAAGTTAGCACATATGCCCCATAGGAAAAACAAACTTGAGTTACCAAACTGTCTTCCCCCAGAAACCATATCTCATGTTAATACCACCAGAGGATAGGTAAAACGAACAAGTAAAATCACTATAGCAGACTTTTAGATTGGACATTTCCCTCCAGTCTTTATTGAAACTCAATAAACATAACCACAAAGAAATTTAACATTTAAAATTTTTTTAAAAATTTAAAAACCTGCAATAACAAAGAAGAGCAGAAAGGAGATGGCCCTGAACATGATATGTCAACAAGCTTCTAGAGGAGGGGAAAAGGATAAGTACTAACTGATGTAACTGAGTAGAGAAAGGTGAGGCCTTACAACTTTCAGGAAGAGAAACCAACAAAAATGTTACCCAATATTCGGGGAGAGGCTTCAATATGAAAGAAAGATGAAAAAAAAGAAAAAAATCCCCACAGGATTTGAAAGAGAAACTCTAAAAAAATAGAAGCAAAATAAAACTTGGAGAAAATAATAATTCCCTCAACCTACTATAATTGTGAAACAAGAAAATGATATTGCAGAAAAAGGACCTTCAGATATCAAGAAAGATCCTTGAAAATAAAAATAGTGATAGCAGAAATCAAAATTCAATAAAAGGTTTAGAACAGATGTTTTAGTTTGCTTGTTGTTTTCGGGAGAAAATAGAAAATGAATATAGGATAGAAAAAATTAAAAAGACAAGTAGAGATTAGAACCTGGAAATTCACTGTCTGATTAATAGGAATAGCAGAAAAAGAATGGAGGAAATGAAAAGGAGGCAAATTATCAAATAAATAATGTAAAAACAACTTTTAATAAATGAGGGACATTAGCTTTCAGATAAAAAAGCCCCACTAAATAACCTGCATAATGTAAAAGGAAAATAAACACACCATCATGAAATTTTAGACCATTCTAAATATTTTCAGAAACAGCAAAAGGGAACATACCAGGAATTGAGGTGGTATCAGATTTCTCAACAGCAACGTGAGAAGTTGGAATACAATAGAGCAATGTTTAGAATTCTAAGTTCTGCAAATGATAACTTTCATTCACTAACATTCAACTTTTAAAAACTCATCTCCCATGCACTGCTTCTTGGGAAGCTTCTGGAGAAAATGTGCTCCACTAAAATGAAAGAATAAGTTAATAAAGAAGGCCTTAGAGCCATAATGGGGTTGCAACCCAGGAGAGAGGTGAAGGAAATTCCCAGGAGGAAAATAAAGCAAGGCCTGGAGATCTGGCAATCCTATGTGGAACCTGAGAACACTGGCATGTCCAGGGAGTATCTCTAGGATTTATAAAGGCACCGTTATCAATTGATATATTTGGCAATGTTGAAAGCATTTTACAAAGTTTTGGAGAAGAAACAATGATATTTCAGGTGGACAATTACTAAGTAAATAAACAAGGCAAGTATTAATTACCAAAATATTTTAAGAAATATTTAAACACAATAACGCATAGTAAGCATTTCAACTGTGACCAAGTACCTAATAATAATAATGTGAACATCCAAAATTGATGTATTTAAAGGCAAAGATATTATTTTAGGAGGAAGTCAAAAAGAAAGATGGGGAAGGAGAGAGAAAATGGGTTAGAGAGAACTGAGTTCTCAACTTTGAGAAGAGAAAGCTATGAATAAGAGCTAAAGTAGGAAACTAAAGAAATAGCATGCCAAGCAAATGTAGAAATGTGGATGTAGATGGGAAATAAGGCGTGAAGGAGGATGTGGGCAAGATAAGCATTTTTTTCCTAAGCCTTGTACTACTTAACTTTTAAAAAGTGTGCTGATATATTACTTAAGTAAAAATTAAAAATAAATTTGAAATCTGAAAATCTGACCTATAGAAAAATACTTTTATTTACAACAAAATAAATTAATAGTGGCTTTGTTTCCTTATGCCACAATTTCTCCAGCTTAATAACATATGTCATAAATGGTTCAAATACAAAGAATGTGTTGAAACGAAGAGCTTGCAATTTCTAATTGCTTTTAGTTCTTTGAAAAATGCCATTGGTACTTTGATAGGGGCTGCTTTGAATGTATACTTTGCTTTAGATAGTATACACATTTAAACAATATTAATTCTTCCTATTCAAAAGCATGGTATATGCTTTCATTTATTTTTATCTTCTTCAATTTCTTTCTCAATGTCTTATAGTTTTCAAAGTACAGGTCTTTTACTTCCTTGTTAAATTTATTTCTAGGTATTTTTTTATGCAGTTGTACATGGGATTATTTTCTTAAATTCTGTTCATTATTGGTGTATAAAATTCAATTAATTTCTGAATATTAATTTTGTATCCTGCTCCTTTACTAGATTCATTTATCAGTTCTAATAGTTTTTTAGTAGAACCTTTCAGGTTCTCTACAGATAGTATCATGTCATCTGCAAATAATGAGTTTTACTTCTTTCTTTCAAATTCAGATGTCTTTATTTATTTATTTATTTTCATGTCTGATTGATATGGCTAGCATTTCCAATACTATGTTGACTAAAAGTAGTGAATGTGGACATTCTTGTCTTGTTCCTGATCTTAGGGAAAATATTTTTACCTTTTCCCCATGAAGTACGATATTAGTGTGGGTTTGCCATATATGGTCTTTATTATGTTGAGGTATGTTTCTTTTATTCTCACTTTGCTGAGAGTTTTTATAAATGGATGCTGGGTTTCGTTAAACACCTCTTCTGCATCTTTTGATATAATCATATGATAGTTATCCTTCATTTTATTTATGTGGTGTATCACATTAATTGATTTGTAGACACTAAACCAACCTTACAACCCAGGAATAAATCCCACTGATCATGATGTATGATTTTTTTAAATGTATTGCTGAGTTTGGTTTGCTAATATTCTGTTCAGGATTTTTGCATCTATGTTCATCAGAGATATTGTCCTATAATAATGTCTTTGTCTGGTTTTGGAATTAGGGTATGGTGGCCTTGTAAAATGAGCTTGGGAGCTTTCCCTACTCTGAATTTTTTAGAATAGTTTGAAAAGGATAGGTGTTAATTCTTCTTTGACTGTTGGGCAAAATTCACCTGTGATATCATCTGGTCCAGAACTTTTGTTTGTTGACAATTTCTTGGTTACCTATTTGATTTCATTCGTATTAATCAATCCATTCAGATTTTCTGTTATTTCTATGTTTCTAGGAATTTATCCATTTCTTTCAGATTGTCCCGTTTGCTGGCATATAATTGTTTGTAGGATTTTGTTATAATCCTTTGTATTTCTGTGGTGTCAGCTGTCAGTTTTCCTCTTTCATTCTGATTTTGTTTATTTGGGTCTTCTCTCTGTATTTTCTTGTTAAGTCTGGTTAAAGATTTATTAATTTTGCTTACATTTTAAAGAACCAGCTCTTGATTTCATTGATCTCTTGTATTATTTTTTTAGATTCCATTTTGTGTATTTCTGCTATGATATTTATTATTTTTTTTCTTGTACTTGCTTTGGTCCTTGTTTGCTGTTCTAGTTACTTTAAGAGTAGATTGTTTATTTGAGATTTTTCTTATTTCTTGAGGTAGACTTGTATGACTCTTAATTTCCCTCTTAGGACAACTTTTTCTGTGTTTCATAGATTTTGGGTCATCGTGTTTTCATTTTCATTTGTCTGAAAGTTTCTTTTGTTTTTTTTTCCTTGATCTCATTGTTAATCTATTTCTTATTTTAGTCTCTGTGTTGCTTAGCCTCTATGTGTTTGTGTGTTTTTCAGATTTTTTTCTTGTAATTGATTTATAGCTTTATACCACTGTGGTCAGAGAAAACACTTGATATGACTTCAACCTTCTTAAATTTATTGAGACTTGTTTTGTGGCCTAACATGTAGTCTATTGTGGAAAATGTGCGATGTACACTTGAAAAGAATGTACAAGGACTGTCCAAAACAAATCCAGCCATAAATGCCTCTATTTTTCATATTACATGGATGGATACTTTCCAGAGAGCCCTCATACATTCTTCTGTTGGGGGGTGAAATGCCCTAAAATATCAATTAAACTCATCTGGTCTAATGTGTCATTTAAGGCTGCTGTTTCCTTGTTAATTTTCTATCTGGATGATCTATCCATTAATGTCAATAGGATGTTAAAAGTCCCATACTATAACTGTATTACTGTTGATTTCTCCTATTATGCTCATCAATATTTGCTTTATTTAGGTGCTTCTATGTTGGATGCATAAATGTTTGCAGGAGTTCTATCCTCTTATTGAATTGACTCCTTTATCATTATCAAATGTCATTTTTGGTATCTTATTATAGTTTCTATTTTAAAGTGTACTTTGATATAAATATTGCTATCTCAGCTTTTTAAAATTTCCATTTTCATTAAATACCTTTTGCTATCCCCTTACTTTCATTCTCTGTGTGTTTTTCTATCTAAAGTGAGTCTCTTATAGACAGAAGAGGTACAGGTCTTGTTTTATTATTCATTTACCTACACTATGTCTTTTCATTGAAGCATTTAGTGAATTAACATTTAGAGTGATTATTGGTAGTACATAGTTATTGTCATTTTGTTATTCATATTTATGTTCTTTTCCCCCCTTCTTAAAGAAGTCCCTTTAACATTTTTTTTAACACTGGTTTGGTGGTGATAACTCCTTTAACTTTTTCTTGTCTGGAAAACTTTTTATCTGTTTTTTAATTTTAAATGATAGCTTTAAATAACACATTAGACCAAATGAGCTTAATTGACATTTTAGGGCATTTTACCCCCAAACAGAAGAATGTATGAGGGCTCTCTGGAAAGTATCCATCCATGTAAAATGAGAAATAGAGGCAATAAAAACAACTGTTTGGGCATGCTGTAAGTAACGTGCTCTTGTTCTTTCTTTACCAGCCTGCCTTCCTAGGGCAGGGGCACACCGTCCTCAGCCCTTGGGAATAACAACTGGAAGGTTAGGTTCTTTTTCAGAGAAATGTGAAAATCCCAAACATAGACCTCAATTAACAATGAAGGAATCAAGCATTCAGAAAGTTGGTAGGAGATAGAACACTTGTTTGATTAGATACTTGTGAAAAATATATCTTCAGTTTTCTTTGGTTTGAGTCCAAATTAAAACTAAAATGTAGTTCCTTGTAGGTTAATCTGGCTAACATGAACCACATAGGTTCCAGGTTCACAACCCTACAGTGCATCATCCATGCACTGCACCACATGTTGACTACCCCGTGTCAGTTCTCGCTCCACCCACCACACTAGGCTCCCACCTCCCTCCCCCTCTCCTACCTTCTCCCTTCCTGCCCTCAGGCAACCACAAAACCACTGACTGTGTCCAGGAGCTTTTTTTTATCCTTTGGTGTTTTCAGTCCCACATTCCACAACGAATGAAGCCATATGGTTCCCAGCTTCCTCTGTCTGGCTTATTTCATTAGTGTGATGTTCCTGAGGTCCATAGCCTACTTTTTGAAAGTACTAATATTAGAAAATCAATCACTTTCAAATTTGGGGCATTTTCAAAACTTTAGTGAAACTGCTTTATCCATTTTGGCTTCACCAAGAATTAAAATACAATAACATTTCTATTATCTCTTGATCATTTTCAAAATGCCTTGGGTATTCTTACGGCATCAATTTTGGTTGTACTGTCTCAGAGCAATGACTCTTCAGTTTCTTGGAGAGGGAGTTCTAGCTTTCTTAGGTCAGACATTTATTCTCTGTCTATTCATTTTTAAATTTACTGTATATATACTGACATTTCAACAACTTCACATATGTCAAGAACAAAAGTTAAATAACTAGCTTTAGAATCTGTAAATGAATAATAATACAAATATTTGTAATCATACATGAAATAGAAATTAAATTGCATATGTAAGAGGGGAGACCCAAAAAACCTATAATTTATTTATAAAAAATTTTGTCATTATTCCTACATGTTTAAACTTCAGTAACCTTCAAAGTAATTTCTTTTTGATGCAATACACTTATTGAGATGCTTTCTCCACTGCTCAAAACAGTTTTTGAACTCGTGGATTTTGATGCCTTTTAAGTGCTTCTGCTGGTTTTTTTTTTTCACCTCTTCCACATCGGCAAAACATGTCTCTTTGAAAATTTTTTTCATCCAGGGAAACAAAATAAAAGTTGCTTGAGGTGAGATCTGGTGAATAGTGAGGGTAGGGCACAGGGGTCATGCAGTTTTTGGTCCAAATTCCTGAACATTCAGTGTGGTGTGGGCAGGTGCGTGGCTGTCATGAAAGAACCAGTCATCTGTTCACCACAACTCGGGGCATTTCTTTCACAAATTATGGTGCAAACTTTTCAAAACTTCAGAAAAAACTTTGGTTGACCATTTGATCCAAAGGAACAAATTCCAAGTGCACAGTCCCTTTCACATCAAAGAAAAATAATTCCAGGTTTCTTTGGGTTCCCCCTTGTATGTACCCATGGTAACTAACCATGACTAAGAAACCAAAAATGTTCTCCAGACCTTCATGACTTTGTTCTACCTTTGTCCCATCATCCTTAAAGTGGGCTTTCCCTGACATAGGCTCATGTAGATCTGGTGTAGATTAATGACTTAACATCTATGGAAAGTTGCATCTGAGCATTTCGGTAAACAAGGGCAGGAGAAGTGGAAAACACTTCAACTCCTGGCTAGTTTGCTACAAAATTCAGTTTGTTAGTAATTTCTACTGATATGAAAATTCTATCTATCTTTGTGCATTTTCATAAATGAAATTGCACTATGCAAACGTACTATTTGGTGATCAACTACTACACTTCAATGAAATGGCCAGTTGTATGTTGAAATAAATAAGAATAACTTCCAAGACAGCATGAAGACTCTCATTATTGCCATTACAGCTATTGTCATTCTGGTGACAGCAATAGTGACTTCTGAGACATAATAAGGAGTATAATTCTTGACTGTTCTTTACACAGTACTAGGGGCTTATTTCATAGAAGCAGATTAAAAGGAAAGCAGAAACAACCACAACAATCAAAATTCCACTGGTGAAGACTGAGTCTTGTAACAAAACCAACAAACATTCAGTGCATACAAATTATGTGACTCACAGAATAACTCAAAAGTGGTGGAGATTCATCTAACAGGTTTTCCTATTTCTGTAAAGCCAGATGTATTTTCAGAAGTTGAATTTACCTATATTTTGGTTGGGATGATTAGCTGAGATATAGACACATCCTTAAGCTGCTGGTTAGGCTTTATTTTTCTTTTCTGCCCTTTCTTATATTTCCTTTGAATGTCTGGTTGTGAATGGAGGCAGGTGAAGTTGGTATTGCTTAAAGAAACACTGATAAATTTACCAAAATAATCAAAGTGTGTGTGAGGCCCCTAATGTAATGTCTATTAAAATGTCTATGTATGATATAATTTATATAGTATATAAAATTATAGATACTGGGCCCGTATATGAAAATTCTTATCACTATCCTCTTTGTTTTCCTTTCCTCCTTTTTAATTGCACTTCAGCTTCCATAGAAAATATACTATTTTTCATTTTACAAATGAAAAATTACCATGCCATTAGAAACTCAAAATCACATACTAGCCTAGTATTTCATTGAAACTTAGGAACCATGTGTCCATGAAGTAGGTATTTATGTATCTGTGAAATGTATTAGAAAGATTCCTATGTAGTTGGAATTCAGTATTAGATGGTATTTTTAAAGCTGAAATTAGATTCTCTGCTTTGATTATTCCATTGTGAGTCCCCAGTTATATTTTAGTGTCCTTCACCCTTTCCTCCTTTATTATTTATAACCTGTACTCTTTGAGCAATGACCAGTACTAATCTGTAACCTTCTGTCCTTCTGCCTGATTCGCTGCCTTTTTTGAAACTCCAAGATTGAAGCATATATTCTGAGACTTTCTGTTAAAAAATATATTACTTTTTTTCATATTTCTGAGGCTGAAATAATAGTCAGTCCTGGGTTTGCTTGTCTCATTCATTTTCAGCAGGCCAGCTTCAAAAAAAAAAAAAAATGAGAAAGGGGAGGGAGAGAGACAGAGAGAGAGAGAAAGAGAGAGAGAAGGAAGTATTATAAAGAAGTCAAACTCTTATATTCATTTATTTCTGATGTGAACACACAAATATAAACTTTGCATATACATTTGTTAAAAAAAAAAACCTTTTTTGTTTTGCTATTTTGATGGCTAGATTAATGCATTGGGTCTTTCTTGCTTCCCTTGTCTCATTTTATTTTTCTTCACCATCCACAGTAGCTGGACCTAAATAGTAATAAAAACAAAGAGTAGAAATTTATTCATACTTGGTGTGCATTAAAAAGAAGTGGGGCATAAAGCAGCATTAGTGGTAAATTCCCTGAGGACAAAGACTACCACTGGTTTAGTCTTCTGAATGGTGCCTGTTCTTCCCATGCAGCTAATGACTGAAATGGAATCCATTGCCACTGGGAGCTTTTAATTTCTTTACATTGTTCAAGTTGCTCTGATGTGATGCAGAGTGGCAGCTTCCGTTTCAGTCTGGCTCATTATCAGCTCTTATACCACATAGCAAGGATACACATCTTTATCTGTGTGTTGGACTTAACCCTCATCACCATGTAAACTGAGTTCAGTGATGCCTAAGATATAAAGTAATGTGAGCATATGTGCAAACTGTGTCACATCTAAAGGTATCAGGAATAAGAAAGAACAGGAGGCAAAGCATGGATTCCTCAGGATTCACCAACTGAAAAAGTTCTGTTTGGTTAAAATCCACCACTTAGAAGGTAGAAAACTTCCAAAGATGGTTCAATTGTGAGAAGGTGAAGGTAAATTTAAATTGTAGATATATCTGGAGATGGTTGCGAGTGTCCTTGGTTTTCCTTTATGTCTAATGTTGCCAGTAATATCTGGCCATGAGCACTCAGTCATTTACTAGGATATTGAATCAGTCCATGCCAGTTAAGTACGTGTTGTGAGTTTCTTTTCCTTCTAGAAATGACTGAGTGAACTACTGCTGGTTCATGGATTTCTTTATTTATATATACGTTATCACATCTGGTCTAAGCTTTTCCTAAACAGGCATCAGAGAACAATTCAAACATGGTCCAAATTCTTAGTATTTCGAGGAGCCAGCCTCCTTTACCTGAAAGCTAACACTCTCTAAAGCTGCATATGAGAAAGCAGAAATCAATTGTGTATATAATTTTTCTTAAAAGTACACAGAGATATACATAGATATTTTCAATTTATATCAAGATATACTTACCTATAAGGTTTTGGGTGTGGAGAGGGCAAATTACATCAGTGAGCAGAAGAAATGGGTGAAAGTCTTAAAAGGTAGATGAAAATGTTTAAGATATGGTTTACTAGCACTGACTAAGAGAAATTTAATGTGAGCCACACTTGTAATTTTAAATCTTCTAGTAACCACATTTAAAAAGTAAAATAAAACAGGTAAAATCAATTTTAATAATATATTTTATTTAATCTAATATATAACATATTATCATTTTAACATATAAACCAAAGTTATTTATAAGATAAAATAAAAACTATTGAGATATTTTACATTTTTCTTTTTTGTATTTACTCTTGAAATTTAGTATGTAGTTTATACTTACAGCACATTTTAGTCCAACTTGGCACACTTTAAGCATTCAGCAGCCACATGTGGCTTGTGACTGCTCTAATAGATAGCACAACTTTAGACAGACAGAGTGACTCCTAAGAAGCTCTGATTTCTTACCAAAATGTGGCTATTTGAGAAATAGCAAAGAGAGATTGTCCTAGTCTGTCCAGGCAGCTATAACAAAATACTACAGACTGGTGAAGGCACTCTTACAGGTTGCACACGGACAAATTCTTATGTCCTCATATGGTGAGGGGTCTCTGTAGGGTTCCTTTTATAAGAATGTTGATCTCACTAATGAGGACTCTACCCTCATGACCTAAGTACCTCCAAAATGTTCACCTTCTAATATCATCACATTGGACTTCAATATATGAATTTTGGAAGGAAACAAAGTTTCAGACCCTAGCAGGGATCTCGATAGTATCTTGGCTCAAGCTGGCAATATCTAACCATTTATTTATTCATTCAACAAATATCATGTGATAGGCATGTAAAAAAAGTAAAATATGTCATATTAGGAATGGATACAGTATATAAAAATGAAAAAGACCAACAAGTTCTCTCCTGTCATAGAGCTGACATTCCAGTTGGGATACAGGAAGAGAAAGACAAATGAATATGTAATTTATCAGATGGACACAAAGACTATGAAGAAAAATAAAGCAATGTAGAGAACTACAAAGTGATGGAATTGGTGTGCTAGACTGGAGGGTTCTGCAAGGTATGTGATAAGGGAATACTTGAGCTGAGATCTAAATGAAGGGAGACATTGAGTCGTATGGCTATCTGGAGAAAGATTATTTCAGGGAGCAGCTGCAAAGGCCCTGAAGGAGGAAGGTAAATTTCATATGGTCCTGTAGTCTGGGAGTCCCCGACTCCCAGGCTATGGGTGGTCTGTTAGGAACCAGACTGCACAGCAGGAGTTGAGCTGTGGGTGAGCCAGTGAAGCTTCTTTTGTATTTACAGCCCCTACTTGTCACTAGAATTACTGCCTGAGCTCCACCTCCTGTCAGAATCAGTGGTGGCATTAGATTCTCATAGGAGCACAAACCCTATTGTGAGCTGTGCATGCAAGGGATCTAGGTTGCAAGCTCCTTATAAAAATCTAATAATGCCTGATGATCTGAGGTGGATCTGAGGTGGTGGCACTAGCACTGGGGAGTGGCTGCAGATACAGATTAACATTAGCAGAGTTTTCACTGCACAGAGACCATAATCAATCAGTTGCTTGCAGACTCATATCAAAACCCTATCAGTGAGAAGCAAGTGATAATTAAGCTACATCTGGTGTAGGCTTTATAGTGGCAAGTGAGTTGTATAATTATTTCATTACATGTTACAATGTAATAATAATAATAATAGAAATAAAGTGCATAATAAATGTAATGTGCTTGAATCATTCCAAAATCATCTCTGCCACACCCTACACCCCCACCCCTGGTCCATGGAAAAACCGTCTTCCACAAAACTGGTCCCTAGTGTCAAAAAGTTGGAGACTGCTACAGTATAAGGACTCTGGCTTTAATTTACTCTAAATAAGATGGAAAGCCTTTGGAAAGGTTTGAACCAAGGCATGACAAGATCTATCTGGATTCTCCACAGAGAATAGACAATTTTGGCAATATCATTTATATGTATTTACATTTATATTTTTATTTCTTTTTATTGATTAATTTCTCTTTTAACCATATCATCTCTCAAAGATTAAATTCAAAATGGGGCAAAATGAAATTTCTAAACTCTACTCAAACAATGTTTTTATTAACCAAGCAACTAATGGTAAGATATGCGTTTTATATATAGAAGAGCTGAATCCTAGACATAAATTGTATGTTAGGGCTGGTGCAGAGATAGGCAGCTAATCTAAACATTAGCAAATATTGGGACATATGGATTATTACATAATTGGGTGGCAGTAGATGTATATGTTAATTTGATGATTATTAATGAAAATGTTCCTGCATAGGACTGTATGTATGGACTTTTGGGTATGCAAATGTAGAATTCCAGCCTGTCAGTCTTTATAAAATTTTGATTATCATCAGTGACAAAGTTTCACACAATGAAACTGGTAATATTTTATTCTTATTCAATGTGTGCACTGCTAGGAAACAAGAAAGAAAACCAAAGGTATCCACTTGTGTGGATCTGTGATCTCTATGTGTTCTCCGGCAGCCTGGCAGCCAGATATAAGCCATTTCTTGTCTCCTGTTAGAATCAAAAGTTATTCCTGCTCTCTGATTTAGGTTTTCTGCAGAGTGAAGAAAGTACATTTACCTCTGAAAAGAAATTCAACTGAAATTCTGTGGGAGTCTAATAGACTCTAAGAAGAAATCTCCTGCCGGCATCCTTATTTAGTAAAAGATTCTAACTGTAGTTAGGATAAAATCCAGGATCAGGATAAGAGTGGATATTGCCTTTGGAATATCATGGTGAAAATCAACGTATCTGAAAAGACATGAATGCCCCTCTGGAGTTCAGACTGAATAAAAGGCTAGCGAAGGATTCAAACGGGAAACTATCTTGGTAATTAGTCCTTTCTTAGTGTGGTTAGAAGAAAATTGTTTTTAAATTGTTCCTGGCCACTATGTCTGTGGTTTTTAGGAAAACACCTTTCTCCTTGGGAATCTCAAGATTTAGTTTCACCAAAGAAGTTAGTTAGAACCCCAGGTTCCATGAGAGTAGAAATTGTGCCTATCTTATCTACCATTGAATTCTCATCACAACAGATGCTCTAAAATGCCAGTTAGATGGAATTTGACCTGCACTGATTTAAACATAAAACATTCTTTAGGAAAACATTTAGAACTACAACTGATTCCTTTCTCCCACGCCCTCACACTTCAACTAACAGCGGACTTATCATACAACTTAACTTTGAAGTAATGGACATCTTGCTTCTTACTCATTAATTTTAACACAATTTGAGGGATTTGTTTTTCTTCAGGTAATGATTCAAACTTTAAGTAGCATTATTATAACTATTAAAAACTTTTTTCACAGCACAGACTCAAGGAAAATATCATTTACAAAAACTAAGGAAAGGTGTGCGTGCATGCATACGCACACATTTTTAGTGTCTTTTTCTTTCCATAGGATCTTCTTTGTTAACTAGGAGAAATTATATTTCATATCAAACAAAACAAAACAAATGAAGGTAATCAAATTTAAACAACTTATATCTAATAGGAGACCTGCATTTTTCCTTAAGAATTTTACTCTTTAAAAACAGGATGCCTTATTTAGACACAGTAGGCCATCCTTTTTGATGATGTTGACCATGTATGGAATTGCAGTACAGCTGTAAAAAATTCACTTGGGAGAAGTTATATAGGTACAACCAACGTGCTGAGCTAAGAGTACTATGGCTTGGAATTTTCTGATTTAAAGTGTTTCCGTATCTCTCTACTCAAAAGTAAAACGAAACTACATACAACAAATTAGGAAATCCTCCAAAGATTTTGTTTTAGAAAACAGTCTTGCAAATAGTATATGTGCAAAAGTCACTTAATCACAGTAAAATGTATATTACCCTGAACAACAAGATTGTTTTCAAAGAGGAAAAAAATAATTAAAAAAAAATTATTCTAGACCATGTTCTAAAATGCTTCTGAATTTTCAGATGCTAAGCAGGGTTTGGGTGGGATTGTCGGTCACCTAGAATGAACAAGTGGTATCTTAAAAGTCACCATTTAATTAAAAGGGCACACTTGCGATTTTGTTCCTCGCATTTGCCAAGAATTTGGACTTGCAGCGCTCCCACCTGCTGCCCAGGGCGCCGTGAGCGTTGTTACTGTGGCTCGCGGCTGCAGGTGAACCACTTTCACAGTCCAGAAAGCATGACATTCCCTGTTACCAGTGGGAGGAAGGGCTAATTGAGAAGTGTGTATAAAGGCTGTAATGAGTAGCATTTACATGTATTGATTAGAAGCAGGGCCACCGTTTCTCATTTATCACCACCAGCAGCTGTGAAATTTTCCCCACGTCGATTGGCACGGCTCATATTCCCGCTCCTCTAGCTCTTTATTGCTTTTTTTCCCCTTCCCCTCCTGAACCGGAGTGCTGATCCACCAGCTGGAATGACCTCGTAATTACTCCAGCTCCTCTACCAGCTGCCACAATTGCCAAACCGCTGGAGTGAAAAATTCCATCCCGCATTTCCGATTTTTTACATTACCATTGCATAATCATATTTGACGAATAATTAACCTGGGTTAATACTTCAGGGAGCCATTTGCAAGTAAATTGATAAGCTGAGTGCTGTAACGCGTGGCACAAGGGCTGAGGACTTGTCGGGGGCATGCTACTGCTTTGGCCTAGCCGGCTGCTTTCGGGGAGTGAGTATTCTTTCTGACCACCTCAGCTGACCAAGGCTACCAGCTTTCAAAAAGAGCCATTTGACCGTTACTCAACTTGGGCGGAAGAGCAGACTCCAAATCTAAAGTCAGCTTGAATGACTATGTGCTCGTCTTTTCTTAAAGGGCTGCTGCCTTCATTGTCTATGTCCTGGATGTGGAAAGAGTGCTTTCAATGCCATAAGCCTGTTTTGAAAAATTGACTAACTCAGGAGATTGTGGGCTGGTGTTTGGGAAATTATTAAATTTATTTTGCTTTATCGTCTGCTCTTCCTAAACAATGCAGAGGCTCCTGTGGCTGGCTGGAGAGTGATGTACTTCAGCTTCATAAAAGCGGCAGCCGTTCTGAAACTAAAGGAAGATGTACTAATATGCCAGGAGTGTGTGACACAGAGACCTGGTGGGAGTACTGAATAAACCATATTTCCAGATCAAAAATAACTTGGCTGGCCATTTTGGAAAACTAGTCATAAAACTAAAGTAACAGAAGAGCATAAACATCTAACCACCTGAATTCAAAGTTGTTCATAACCCTAGTTTTTGTGACCCACTGGGACACTGAAATTTTCAGTTGCTTAATTCCATTATCTCTTCATTGGTTCACCTCGAGCCATGCTCTCTTTCAAAGTTAATTAAAGGGGCAAGTGATGACCCTGTGATTTCAGAAATAATATTTATATCATGCAGTTGGACTTTGATATGTGAGCTGAGTACTTGTAAAGTGAAATCCATATGTACAGCCAGATGGAAAGTCAGCACTCAGCGTTTGTCACTGTGTGAGGCTTTGCAAAGTAAAGCAGTTCCTTTCAGACTCAACTGTAACACTAAGTGAAATCAATGGCCAAACAATCTAACACAATTGGTCACATATTGATAGAATTAAACACTGCTGTTAACGTGACTTGTCATTGATCTGACAAAAATAGAGTTCAGGGTAAAAGTAGCCTGAAGCCATTAGACTCTGTGTTAATGGAGACAAGAAAAAAGAACTGAGACTTATTTGGCTCCACCTACTTTAAATATGATTTTTGTTTTCTCCAGTAACTGTGGTTCAGTCTAGATCACATTTTCAGGACCTCAACTTTTTTCCATTGGTGACAAGGAAGAGGGAACTAGAAGTAGATCGTTTAAAATTAAGATATGTTACACAGAAGGAACATCTCAATGGTATGGAGATTACCTGTTTGACGGAAGTCCCATAGATTTCTGTGGACAATGACACAAATCAACAGGATTCATAAAATATCACATTCCACTTTATCCCACATTTCTGCCTACAAACAGAAATCAGCTTGTCAAATACAAATCCTGAGTGTTTCTCATCATTTTCATGCACTCAAATAATATTGCAAAGTACTGTGGCCCAGGAGAACCAGGCCTTATCATTTATGGTGCCTCTGAGCATTCCAGTCAGCTGTTAATGGGGTTCTACCTGCCAAAACATGACTATGACTAATAAGAGAATGTCCCCTTAGAGAAAATCAGCTGCTGTGTGTAACCTGTGTGTGTGGTTTGCCATGAGGACCCACACTGAATTGCTTTGATTCTTGAAGAGCTGTATAAGAGGGGGCAGGGCTGTGTCAGTGCCTGTAATGAACAAAGTCAAGAGAGAGAGAGGATATATTTGAAGGGGGGATCTCTTTCCTTTCTGCATTTCAAAATAACTGTGGATGTAATTGGTAAATGTACTCAAGAATCTGAATATGAAATACTTTTCTCTATTGTGTAGCTGGTTTAGTTTTTTTGAAGCACTCTCATAGTCTACAGTTATGCATTTAATTGTGTACCTGTTTAACATGTGTCTCCCCCAGTGGAATGCATACTCTATGAATACAATAAAATTGTCTTATTCTCCATAATATCAACCTAATGCATATAGCCAAGGTGGAGTAACAGCCTATAATTTGGTAGATTGTGCTATGCACTGTACAACTCCAGGGGGTGCTATTTACATAGAGTACAATGTACAACCCGTGTAAGTTCTGCCTTGCATCCCTGAGGGGCTAGAACACAGAAGATAATGGTTATCTTTTAAATGAATAAATTTTTCTTATGTTACTGTGGACAGATAAAATACCATTTCCTTTATTGAATAATGAATAAGTAAACCAATGCATGTATGAGAATCATCTCATACATCTGGAAGGCTTTTGAAAACACAAATTGCTGAGTTTCACCCTCAGGGTCCGTGATTTAGTAGATCTGGAGTGGGGCCCAAGAATTTACATTTTAACACTTTGCCAGGTGATGATAATGCTGCTGAGAACCATTGCCATAAGGCCCACAGATGGTGATGATGATAGTGGCAATGAGAGATGATGCCAGTGACAATTCCTCCCTCTCCCTCTTTATTCTATAAATCACATTGAAACTCCGGAGTTATTTTCCTAAAGAACTGATCTAATCTAAACTTTGATCCTGCTAAAACATTTGATGATTCATAGCTATAGCACAAAATCTGAATCCTTTTACATAATGCTTAAAGTCATCTGCCATCTTTGAGAGTCACCAACAATTCTCTTTTACTTCAACCCAAACCCTGAGTGTGAGCTCCAGACACAATAGAAATATGTGTCTGAATTCTGGCTGTGTACGAGAAATACTCATGGAGCTACCCAAAAATACAGATGCCTAGGCTCTGTTCCCGAGATTCTAACTCAATAGGTCCTAAGTGAGTGCTGCCTTTTTAAAAAGCTTCACAGGTGAATCTGACCTACAATTGCACTAAGCTACCAACTTATGGGGTGTGAGCAAGGTTACTCTCAAAGGTGAGTTCATAATTTCATAATGTTTTATAATAAAAATAAGTAACAATAAATGAAATGGGCATAATCTTAATTAAAACAAAGAAAATTTATAGACTGATATAAAAATGAAGGAAAAGAATTAATAAATTAGAAAACTGAAAAGAAATTGAAAGAAAAATTAAATCCAAGAAACAGATCTTGATGAAAAACTAATAAAACACAAGCCTCTGATAAATACATGAAAAATAGATTCCAAGAAATTTAAAAAGTGATGAAGTAGATAATTTTATGAGACAATTAGGAACATTGACTCAAGAGCTTAAAAAAAAACCAGATATATTCTATTAACTCAGGAAATATTATCAAGTACTTACTATATACCAGGTATTGTTCTAGGCAGAGAGAGCCTAACAATGAATGAAATAGACAAAAATCCTGGCCTTTGTGAAGTTTACTTTTTATGAATCTTAGTATCAAACTCTGATAAACACATGTAGAGGGCAATAGACCAATCACATATATAAATAAAAGATAGGAAAAATGTAAATAAAAGACTAAGAGACTATGTTCAACAGTACATTAAAAGAACACTCATCCATACTCCTTCCAAGTTTATAATAATTTAATATTAGCAAACACATTAATATATGCATCAAACCAATACATTCATTAATTTTAAAACACTAATCTCAGTAGATGCTGAAAATGTATTCAATAAAATTAAATATCTATGTCTCATAAAAATTCCTTGGAACACTAAAAATAGAAGGATATTTCCTTAAACTAATCAAGAGTATTTGAAACCAAGAGCAAACATCATACTTCAATGGTGAGACAGTGGAGGCATTTTCATTTAAACTAGAGTCAAGAGATGAATTTTTACTGTTGCCATCATTATTTAGCATTGTCTGAAAATTTATGCAAATATAAAAAACCAAGAAAATGAAAAAAAACAACTATAGAATGGGAGATAAAATTATGGTTATATGATGACAGTATGATTAAACACATCTAGGAAATCCAGGGAAACAACTAAATAATGTTACGAATTAATAAGCAAGTTCATCAATAGTGAATGGCTGCAAGATAAATATATAAGAATCAATGAGACTTCTCTTTAACAGCAATAAACATGTTAGGAGATATAATGACAACCAAAACTATGAATTATCAAAAATACATGACACTTATTTAAAGAAAACCAGAAAATTAAATTAAAATGATCTTATTAATACTTATTCCCTAATTAACAGTTTTCATATAAATCCAATCAAAATCTATTTGGATTTTCTGGTTGGCTAGACAAAATCTAAATATAAAATAATTAAAAATTATAAAAAAACAAGAAAAATTTGAAAAGTAAATGATGGGGAGGATGGAGTAGGACTTGCCCTAGTAGATACCAAAATGTATTATAATGGTATAAACAGTATAACAGCAAGGTACTGTCCCCAGAAATAAAGATCAAATAAGAAAACAGTTGCAAATATCTCTGACACAGATTCTAAGATTTGTGGATGTTTCAGATAGTGTGAATAGAACAGCATGTACCACAGTCCTGGGGTAGAAAGGGATCAACTTGTTGAAGAACTGAAGTCTAATGTGGCTAGGATATAAATAAATTTACTACACACTGGAAAAAGATTTTTAAAAAACAAATTTTACATGCTTTGAAAATATACAGTTTTAAATATAAGACTAAAGAGTCTTTGACCCAATGATTCTTTCTCAAAGAATCCTAGAAGTGAGTAGAGTGAAGACTAGTTAAGACCAGAAGTGTTCTTTGCAATACTGTTAATATCAGCATTGAAACTCAAAAAAAAAAAAAAAAAAAAAAAAAAAAAAAAAAAAAAAAAAAAAAAAAAAAAAAAAAAAAAAAAGAAAGAAAAAGAAAAAAAAAAGAAAGAAAGAAAACCTGCAACAAGGATTGTGTAAAATAAATTATGGTGCTTCCATAAACTGAAATATTTGAAACTATTAAAAATGTGATTTGAATAACCCAAATACTATATTAAGTGAAAAAGAAGGATTTAAAACTATATTCATTTTATAATCCCATCTTCAATCAATAGGCACACATGAAAAATATCATAGAAATATATCAAATCATTAGCAATGATAACATCTGGGATGGTGTAGATGTTTTTAAACTTATAAAACTTTTAATTTTTCAAATTTTCTATTTATTACAAAAATAAACATTAATAAATATAACATAAACATTAAAAACCTCATTTCATGTCCAATTCAACGATCACCTTTTCTATGAATACTTCACAGATTTCCCAGTCAACAGCATTCCCTCCTCTCCTAAGTTCTAATAACTTCAGGTGTCTCTGTAACGCTATGTGCAACAGTCCTGGGTGAGATACAGTTTAATGTATTATGTTGATCTCCTCTGTTTAAGGCTAAGTTTATCTGGGTTGCATGGCTTAACAAAATATTTCCTGTGAGAAACATCATGGAGCCCTGAAAGAGAGATGTCTGTAAGCACATGGTCACAGGAAGAGATGGTACAGCTAACGGGAGAACTGAGAAACATGAGTGCAAAGTTGCCTGTCTTAGCAAATGAGTGTCTTCATGTGTATTGTAGGAATTAGGGATGTTTAATATTTCACTGTTAACTTAAGTGGTGGTGCTTTTCTAGGCACTTGTTGACTATACGGAAACCATATAATGTAGTGTACGTATAATTAGGAACAAGATATTGAGGCATTAGACCTTGGAAAAATTAACCCTTATGAACCTCAATTTCCTCATCTATGCAATGGGGACAGCAATATTACTTACTCGTGGGTGGTGGTGAGGATTAAATAAGATGATACAAGTTTGCAGCACAATGACTGGTTCAGAAGCAGTCTCTTACATAACGAAGATATCACTAGGAGAATTCTATTATTTACAGTAGTATGATGGGACACCCTCATCTTTCTTTTTCCCATTACGAAGTCACAGTCTGAGAGTCTGCCTTCCCCATTGCCTCTGGCTTCAACCCAGTAAACTATAATTTATCACTTGTCTGGAGAGTGAACTATAATTTATTGCAGGATCTGCTCCATGGGCATGAGACCTGGGCACAAAAGGGCCCACACTTAGTTTAATGCTCTACTGTTGCCATCTTGAAATTTTTAATGATTTTGAACAAGAGGCCCCACATTTTTGTTTTGCATCGGGCATCACAAATTGTTTAGCCAGCCCTGTTCAGTAAGCTGTCCCACCTTACTGATCCCACAGTAGTTGCTGAAAGGTTACACTCACCAGTGGGCCATTGTAGTTCCTAGATCATTGGGGTATTATGGGTAGTTGCTTATCTAACTTGACTCATACATAATCTGTTAAACAACCTTGTCCCTAGAGAAGCAGCACCTTGGGACACCTGGTTTAGGGGATCCTTTCAGCACCCATATGCTAATGTTTCGCTGCTGATCTTGAGTGTAGGTTTAGCTCTCCTCTGTGCTGAGCATGCTGTCTGCTTACCTGAGTTATTTGTAAGAGGTACCACTACTTTTGCCATGAACGCTAACTGCTGTTTGTTTGTTTTTTACTATGCATTACTAAAAGTCATACTCCTGCTTTTGGTGGCATTTGCTGTTTTCTAATCTTGATTTTCTGGATGAGGTTCTGCTGTCATTGGGACTCAGATCCTCCTCCTCATGCAATGTCTACTTCAGAAGCTGGGCTGGGAAGCGTCTTTGAGGGAGTGCTCCCTTGTGCAAATTGAAGAGGGTTTCTTTGGATCAGGGCAGATTGTGGAATGGTTCTTTATTGCTTCTGAACCCAAGGAAAGTGGCCAGGAGGGATTTGGTACATGCTCCTGGTTTGCTCTGGGAGTTGTCACTTCTGGATTTGTAGGTTGATCCACGTTGTCTCTCTTGGAAAGATATTTGAGTCTGGTTTGTGCTTAATGGCTGTTCTGTGTCTGGGAAAGCCTCAGGAAGAAGCAGTAGGTAGACTACTTGAACTCAGGCTGCAAATCAGATGCCAATGCTGTTTTTATGGGATGCTGAACATTTACAACAGAAGCAGATGAGGAAAAAACATTGGAGACAGTCAGGAGCCTAACAATGCTGTTTACCAGTTATCACGAGGTCTACTCTCTGAGCCATAGTTTTCTTAACGTGGGTGAAACTATTATTTACCCTTTGCTACATCATAGGACTGTTTAAGAGTCACCTGCCACGGGGCAAAGCCTTTGTAAACTTCCGAGCACTGCAAATGTGTAAGAGCTGCACCTGTAACCCCACCTTTTACCCATCTAGGCATAAAATCAAAATTTATTTTTATTTCCACCTTGGTGTCCCATCACCTCCTGATTTTGAGATGATGGGCGTCTCTTGGGAGAGGAAATAGCATATGCTAAGGACTGGAGGCTAAATGGAACCATTTGTTTGGGCAACTACAAATTGTTCCAAAATGGCTGGGGTACAGAAAAGGTGAAAGGGGACAGGCATGGCAGGGGGTAAGGAGGAAGGGGAGGGATTGTGTAGTTTCCTGTTGCTGCTCTAACTACCACACATTGGGTGGCTTAAAATAACAAAAATTTATTCTCTCACAGTTCTACAGGTCAGAAGTCTGAAACCACAGTGCCAGCAGGGCTACATTCTCTTTGTTCCTTGCCTTGTCCAGCTTCTGTGGCCGTTGGCATTATTTGGCTTGTGGCCACATCATTTTAATCTCTGCATCCATGATCATATTTCTTCCTCCTCTTTTATGGTCAAATCTCTCTCTGTCTGTCTTTTAAGGACACTTTTGATTGCCTTGAGAACCCAACTGGATAATCCAGGGTAGGCTCCCCAACTAGGCTAACTAGACTTACTGTTTTAAATGGGACAGAAAACAATGGTTCTGTTCTATTATTAGTGGTACATATAGTCAGCCTAATCTAACTGGACTAAATTCAAGGTATCAGTAGGCTGACCATATGTACCATTTGGAATGGGACAGTACCGTTGTTTTCTGTCCCATTTAAAACAGTGTCTAGTAAGCCTATCCCCAACTCAAGATCCTTAATTCTACCACATCTACAAAGACCCTTTTTGCCATATAAGGTAAAATTCACAAGTTCCAAAATTTGGGAAGTACGTACCTTTGAGAAGCCATTATGCTACCTACAGGGAGGGTGATAGCTTGAAAGATTATAAAAGTCTGTCTCAGGAGTTAGAAACTTATCCTGAGTGCAGTGGGCAGTCATTGTAAGAATCTGCAGATGCAGGCTAGTATATCTGGAACAGGGGTTGGGAGTCCAGCTACAAAATTGCTGCAATCAAGGTGTGCATGCCCAGGCCCTGGAGGAAGCCCCACACACCTTCCCCGGACTATGGAGAATTATTTCTTTTGGCCCTACTTAAACTCACAAGTTATTCTGAGGGTTTCTTGGACCCCCAGGTACTCTGACATAATCCACACCAGAACCTTTGAATGTTAGGTTAAATACCCAGGGGACTGTGTTCTTGCAGGAGGTGCAACTTGTCTCATGTTTTCTTTCTTTTACCAGGAAGGTTTGAGAGCACGTGCTAGTTGCACTGACCATTAGTGCAAAATCTTAACTTTCTTTGGAATAATTCTAACTTAATGAGAAACAAGGTCTTAATAAATCAACTTCATTGGGATTTTAGATATCAGGAAGCAGTTGGAGGTCGTTGGGAGAAATGGATTGTCCCTCCCTCTGTGGACAAAGTCCACTCTGTTCTGGGACTTTCTCAAATCCCAAGTCACACTCAGACTTCTGGAGCTTCCTTAAAGTTTGAAATATAGGACTAGGAAAGGCAGGGAGGCCAAAACTAAAGTTTGAAATTCATTTTTTATTCAAGATAGTGGGGTTTCATTTTACGAAGATCTTATTGCATTCTTTATATGTCCCAAATACCATTCTGGAGATCTTTATTGCTATTAGGTTGGTGTAAAAGTAATTGTGGCTTTGGGCCATGAATATTAAATTATTATTACAGGTTCAAACACATCTTTATTAATCAAAATCGGAACCATTACAATCAACACATTTTTGCCAATGAGAAAGAAGTTAGTTTATTCCTGTATAATAAACATCTGTGCTTCAAGATGTGACAAAGTCTTGGAAAGCATTTTCTGCATCCTGCTGGTAGTGGAAGCAGTTTCCCTGCCAAAAGTTGTCAAGATGCTTGAAGAAGCCGTAGTCAGTAGGTGAGAGGTCAGGTGAGTATGGCGGATGAGGCACAACTCCGTAGCCCAATTCGTTCAACCTCTGAAGCGTTGATTGTGTGACGTTGTTTACATTGACTGTAGAATTTGCTTTTCGTCTAACATCATTTCCATAGTTTAAAATAAGTATAAAAGAAAAACCAAGTAATATGTCATTAGCGAAAAGCATAAAGCGAGAAATGTGCATGAAAATGATGTATAACATAACCACATTTAAGAATGTATTTCAGTATCAAACAGCCAATTTCAACAATCCAAAAACCACAATTACTTTTGTCCCAATCTAATAGTTCTATCATTAAGTTTTCTTCCTTGGTGAGGAAAATATACCCCCAATACTCCAAGTAAAAATGAAATATTGTGGTCTTAAATTCCCTATTTCAATCCCACAATAAATTATCAATAATAATCACAATGAAATGTATCCTTTTAGAAAAACATTTTTACAGATAGAACTTCAGGAATGCCATGAAAGATGACCGACAGAACTGTAAAGAATGTCACACCAAACCAAACCCTGCTGTCTCAGTAAAATAACACAGTGCCTTGTGCGACTCAGCTCTTGCCCTCCTTTGTGAAAGTCAGTGGTTTGAGCTGGAGCCTTGAGGCCTGCCCCAGTGATCTGCAGCTTGAACTCTGCTTTTGCAGACAGCTAGTGCTCTGCTAGTGCTTCTCAGAACATTCTAGCTGAAGTGACTGTTCATGTCATATGCCATTCTGTGTGTTCACACCTTCTGTAAAGCATGAGAGGTGGGTCATGAACTGCTGAAAATGGTATACAAGCTTGGAGATGTCCCTTTGCATTTAGCTACAATCTGTTTTAAAGGAAGAAAAAAAAAATTCATTCTGGTAACTAATGAAAAAATAAAAGATAAGGAATACTTTTTAGAAACAAATAAAAATATTACTTAATAAAGTTCACACAATGAAATTAAATTTTCCGTGAAACTTCATATGCCCTCGATGTTGTTACTTTTTGATGCTTTGGTTGAATTGTAAAACTCTTGGCTATCAGAAATACAGGGTCTGGCACAAATGATGCCCCAGAGAACAGAGATGGTTTGTCTCCCTCCATAATGTCATTTGTCTAATTTAAATATTTACACCTGCTGGGTAAGATATGGCATTAGGGCTTCTCTGTCCTAATAATCTTAGACTGTCTAGTTGAAGAAATAATTCTATTTTACTGATTTATACTACTTAAAAAGAGTATTACTTCTGTCATACCCTGTATATTGAGTCATCTACTCCTGGCCCAGGAAGAATTTGCATTTTTAGTTAAAGTACTCTACTTCACCATCTCTTTCTCCTTGCACAGAAGAAAAACTTATATAGCCTTCCTACCTCCTTTCCTCTAATTCAGCCCCCTAAGCTAATGAATGTTAGCAGTTGTGCAAATCATCTTCCATATGTCATATGTTGTTGTACACATTTAAAAACATATAAATATGTTAAGATGTTTAAATATATACATTTATGTAATAAACATTTAATTAAAATAAAAATTTCTTAGATTTGTATTGAGTTGTCATATGTAGCTAGCACTGTTCTAGGTGCTGAGTATATAGCATTGAACAAAACAAGTAAAAGTCCCTGTCTTCACTTACATTCTAGTGGATTTTTGTTTTTCTAAAGGAAGTCTCGAGATTGGAAACAACTTTGTTTTAGAAGAGTACATGAGAGAGGAGAGGGTATGATGCAGACAGACCTCAGTGGTCTTTGAGTTAGTTAGTCCTCAGCATGAAGTATAGAATCAGAAGGGGTATGCCAAAGGACACATATGGACTAATGAAATAGTCCTTTCTTCTTCTTTTCTTCCCTCCCTCTCTCCTTCCCTTCCTTCTTCAAATATTTATTAAGTAGCTACTAGGTGCCAGGCACTGAGAACTTAAAATTGAACATAACTTGGCCTCTGCCTTTGCAGAATTTGCCTTCTTTTAAAAAAATTTTTTTTCAATTACATTTGACATACAATATTATATTAGTTTCAAGTATATGGCATAGTGACTAGACATTTACATAATTTGTAGAGTGATTCCCCCTCAGTAAGTCTAGTTCCCACCTGGCACTATTTCTAGTTATTACAATATTATTGACTATATTCACTATGCTGTACTTTAAATCCCCATGATTATTTTGTAACTACCATTAGTACTTCTTTTATTTTCATGAAATATCTTTTTCCATTATTTTACTTTCAGTCTGTGTGTGTCATTCCATCTGAAGTGAGTCTCTAGTTGTCAGCATGTGTAAGGGTCTTAGTTACTTATCCTTTCAGCCACCATATCTTTTGATGGAAGCACTTAATCTATTTACATTTAAACTATTGATAGATATGTAGTTATTGTCATTTTATTATTCATATTGTTAGTCTTTTTCTCCTTCTGAAAGAAGTCTTTTTATCATTACAGGTAACCCCTATATAACAGGGTTGTTAGGTTCCTGAAACGCTGTTTTATGCGAATCTGTGTGATATGAAACAAAGTACAAAAATGGGGGTTAGGTTCCAAAAATTAAAAAAACATACTATTATATTTTTATGATTAAGAGAAATATCACTTTTAAATCAATATTTGCCCAAAGTATAATATATTAATATGTATTAAATAATGTTTTCTTTGTCATCACTGCTAAGCACCATTAACCAAGGACGTTTTCTTTTTGACAAAGTATCTTCATCCTCTGAACTTTCTTTAGCATAATCTTGACTTCTATTCTGTACGTTTTGCAAAAAAAAAAAATCTGTTAATTTAGATTGCTTGCTTTTAGCTGAGAGATCTTTATAAATTTCCTTATATGGTGCTAAGCACTTGTGAAGTTCTCTCTTAAACTTGGTGCTTCTTTCAGTGGAAGGATCTTCATTTAGGAAATGTAGCTCCAACAGTTTGGCTAAATCTAGGCCTTTCTTTATGCTTTTTAGAGTAAAGTGTTTACCTTCTTTGTTTTCACCTGTGCTATTGTCCTCTGAATTATCTTGGCATCTTCCAGATGTCATTTCCACCAAATTTGCTTCATCGGTTTCTTCTTCCACCGGTAATTCTTGGATATCTTTGATAGTCATATCATTAAAACCTTCCTCTCTTAGAGACGTAGCAAGTTCTACTGTTGCATCCATTGTGTTTTCTGCTGGCTCAATTAGATTTTCACTTGGAATTGATTCCAGCCATATATTTTTCTAAGAAGCACATAATGTCATTGGTTTTATTTCTTTGATGGATAAATTCATGAGATTAATACAGTCCAAAATTGTAAAATTCTGCAGTGCAATCTGATGACATCCATGCTCAAATGAAAAAATTCAAATGAGATATCCTTTGTTCTTAAAAGCTTTTATTATATTCTGTGTTATTCGGGGATTTCCTTAATTTCGAATAAGGTATTTTTTGCTCTTACTATGCTCCTTGTTGTCTGGGGATTTCTCTAATTCTCAAACTGTGTTAGAGTGAAACTGTGTTCTAGGATGCCGTGTTGTATGAGAGGTTCCCCCAATTCTCCAACCAGGTTAGACTGAATCCATGTTGTAGAAGTGCTGTGTTATACGGGGGTTACCTTTACTTGTAATGCTGGTTTGGTGGTGATGACCTCTTTTAGCTTTTCCATGTCTGGGGAGCTCTTCATCTGTCCTTTGATTCTCAATGATAGTTTTGCTGGGCAGAGTAACTTTGGTTGTAGGTCCTTGCTTTTTATAACTGAATATTTTGTGCCAATCTCTTCTGGCCTGCAAAGTTTCTGTTGTGAAGTCAGCTGCCAGTTTTATGAAAGCTCCCTTGTAGGTAACTAAGCTTTTCTCCTGCTGTTTTTAAGATTTCTCCTTGAATTTCACCTTTGGCATTTTATATATGATGTGTCTTGGTGTGAGTTTCTTTGGATTTATCTTGTTTGAGGCATTGTACTTCCTGGGCTTCTATGTTTATTTTCTTTGCCAGGTCAGGGAAGTTTTCTGTCATTGTTTCTTCAAATAAGTTTTCAACTCCTTGCTCTCTCTCTTATTTTCCTGCTACCTATATGATGTGAATGTTGTTATATTTGATGTCCCAGAGGCCCCTTAAACTATCCTTATTTTTCTGAATTCTTTTTTCTTTTTGCTCTTCTAATTGGGTGTTTTCTGCTACCTTATCTTCCAAATTGCCAATTCAGGCCTCTGCTTCATCTAATCTACTGTTAATTCCCTCTAATGTATTCTTTATTTCAGTTATTGTATTCTTCATTACTGACTGGTTCTTTTTCAGGTTTCTTATCTCCATTTTTAATGTTTCTGATCTCTTTGTTGAAGTTCTTACTGAGATCATTGAGCATCCTTGACCAGTGTTTTGAACTTTGTATCTGGTAGATTGTCTCCATTTTGTTTAGTTCTTTTTCTGGAGTTTTGTTATGTTTTTTCATTTGCAATATGTTTCTTAGTCTCTCTATTTTGGCTTCTTCATGTTTGTTTCTATGTATTAAGTAGAACTTCTATGTCTCCCGGTCTTAATAGAGTGGCCTCATGTCATATATGTCTCTTGGGGCCCACTGGTGCAGTCTCTCTGGTCTGCTGAGTCAGGTGTTTCAAGTGTATCCCTGGTGTGGGTTATGTGTGCCCTCCTACTGTAGTTGAGCTTTGGTTGCTGTTTGCATATCAATGGGAGAAATTGACCCTCAATCTGATTGATTAGGAGGGCTGGCCATGACTACAATTGAGGAGCTGTTGTGCAGAGACTGTTCCTACAAAGCAAGACTTGCTTTACCAGGGCTCTGGTACATGCTCAGTCTGCCCTTTAGACGTGTCTTCTGTGGAGGTGGCTGAGTAGTGCTCAAGTGTGGTCTGAAGCTGGTCACCAAGTATGTTGATTCTGGGACTTCTTGGGAGGGGATGCATTGCAGGCCAAGGTCAGCTGCTGCCTGTGCTCTGCCTGGAGACACTTGGTGGGAGCTACATGATTTGCAGATGGTTGCCACTTGTGCAGGGCTTGGAAGTGTATGGGAGAGACTAAGCTGCTCATTGAGGCCAGCTGCCACTAGTGCTGGGCTTGGGGCTGCTTAGTAAGAGGTACAGGGCTTGCTGAGGCCAGATACTACTTATTTGGGGGTTTGTGAATCTTTGAGAGATTTTAGAAAAGTCAGCAGCATGAAATAACATAGGTCATTTGTATGGAAAAGTCACTGGAAGCAGCTCTTGTGGACCCACAAGTTGGGTAGAGCATGGTCTCAGGGAATCACCAGGATGGGATGAAAGATGTTAGCCAGATTGATGGAGACTCAGATATGGTGGCTGCTTGTATGTGCAGGCTGGCTGGGGGAAGGGCTCAACAGAGAAATAATGGCTTTGTCCAGCAATTCTGTCTGAGAGAATGCTACCCTTCCAGCCCTCATCCCGAAGCCAGACAGCTGTTACTCTCCACATATCTCTGGCATCATTCGCACTGTTGCCCCAGAGCTGCAGGTCAGAGTGAGTAAGTCCATCATCATATAAGTCCATGCACAGACCCTTTAAGAGGAACCCCTGGGACTCCGGCAGCCCTCTATCTCATTCAGCCAAAATCTTTATTCATTTTCTCAGCAAGAAGTTACAAAGATTTCTCTTTCCAGCATTGGAACACTGAGCTGGGGAACCCAGTGTGGGATTGGGACCCTCACTCCTCAGGGGGTACCCCTGCAACTGAGATAGCCCTCCCAATTTTTAACCACCAGATGTGGGTCTGGGAACAGCTGTTCTGCATCTCCATCCCTCCTGCCAGTCTCAATGTGGTTTCTTCTGTATGTTCCTAGTTATAGGACTTCATTTTAACCAGGCTTCAGGTGATTCTGTAATTTAGTTGTAATTTTGAAGTGTTTATGCGAGGAAGCGAGCACAGTGTTTACCTATTCCACCATCTTGATTGGAACCTCAAGAATTTGCCTTCTTAAGAAGAAAAACATTATACTCTCAATGCTTCTAAATGGGAGATCTCATGCAAAACTCTTATTTGGTATAACTGTTAGAACGAATTACCCAAGGCTATAGACACATTGCAGTGGCACAACTTTGAAGATCTGGGGACTTCTGCTTGCTTCTCCTCCTTCATGCTTCCTTGTCCTGTCATCACCTCCTTTCTCCAGTGAAGACTGGCAGTCTTGCCATTACTCATTTTCAGGCAAGACATTATTGACTTTATGTAATGAAGGCTTGATTCTTTTCATATCACAACACATTTTGCCACTTGCAGTGCATATTTCAGGTCAGTTTCCCAGCTGCACCTTCTTCAGTAGCCTCTGTCCACTTAAATCTACTATTTTAGGGGGAATGCAATAAAATGTGAGCCAATTTTGCCACCTTACAATGTCTTTTTAAAAATTTACTAAGTAACAACACAAACACTTTATTTCCTCCACAAGGTGATGATCACTATGTTCATTGGGCAATCTGCAATGAGGTAAGATATTATAGTTACATAAATATAGACTTGGAAAACAATTATATTACCATTGTAGCTCATACTTGGAGTTGGTGGGCATGTGACATATATGAGAGAGAGAGACAGAGAGAGAGAGACAGAGAGAGAGAGAGAGCGCCACATTAAATACTTTTGACCAGCATATGTCATTTATTATAAGCAATCAAGTAAAATCTGCCTGAGAAGAAAGAGATAACTTTGGTGCATTTGTTGGGCATATTTGAAAATGTGTACCTGGATTCCAACCTTCCTACTTCTATATGGCAATGGTTTTAACAGGTCCTAATGAAATTGGAATGACTTGGAAAGGTTTTTCCAGTGTTTCATTAGCTCTGGATAATGCTGACCCTTTGGGTGCAGTCAGGTTGTTGAGTCCAGACATTTTGATCTCAGTGGTCAGTTTGTAGAGGAAGCTGATGAGGAAGAGTTTCTTGGCTGGGCCATCACCCCAGCTCTCTGGTCCTTCCTCAGAAACTGCTGTGTATATTTTTAAGGGGGTGGAATTGTGGATGATTCTTTTTTTTTTAATGTTCTCTTTAAGAGATGGAAAGAGAAGTCACATTAGGTGGTGAACTTATTATACAACAAGTTGACAATGCACTGTGGAATTGTATGCCTGAAACCTATGTAATCCTTGCTAACAGATGTCACCCCAAAAAGTCTATCAATAAAAATGAATTAAAAAAAGAGAGAGAGAGAAAGAATAACATAACCCACACTGTATTTATTTTATTTACTTTTTTCTGCCTAGATCCAGAAAGAACATAAAAAAAGCTTAGCTAAACAGAGATAACTCAAGGCAAAACACAATTTAAAATATTTGGAGGAGGAAATAGGCAAAGATAATATTGATTCATTTTTTTAAAAAAACAAATATTTATTGAGTGCTCTTGAGCCATTTTCCTTCTTGAGCTCAATCCTACCTCTTGGGAGTGTACTTTCCCTTTCTATAAACTATCTCTTTGTTTCACCTTATTTTCCTTTTAATAAACTGCTTCTTGGTTTCACCTCTACAAAAAAAATAAATATTATATATTTATTTATATATATATATAAATATTTATATATTTATATAAATATATAAATATTATATGTGTAAATTTATTTATTTATTTATTTATTTATGTATTTATTTAGTGCCTGCTTTGTGCTTGAAATTGTCTAAGAAGTAGAGATACAATAATTAACCAAATTATTCTGCTTACATGGAGCTTAGAGTCTAAAGGGAAAGACATATATTTATCAAATAACAACACACACGCACACACAAACACACACACACACTCTCTGATAAATGTGCCAGGAGGGAGAGTACAAGCAATGATGATCTAATTAACTCGAGGGAGGGAGGGAGGGTGGACATTATTAGTTTTCTTTGAAGGATGAACTATTTTTGGAGATGTGAGTGTGGGTGGTAACAGCAGAATGGTGAGTGTAGCTGTCACATGCTATGGATCAGTGGGTGCCAAGTCCCAGAGGTTGCAGGATTTGATGACTTTGAGGAACTGAAAGGTGCAGGAGGGCTGGAAGCTGAGTGAGAAATGAGGCTGGCAGAGTCAGTGAGGGGCCAGCTCAGGCAAAAGCTTTGTAAGAGCAATGGTGGGCCATTGATAGGTATTATCTGGAGGGTCATGTGTTAGGTTTGTTTTTACAGTGAAAGCAGGAAAGATAAAAAGGCTAACTGTAAATTTTCAAAAATTTGATAGCAGGAGTCACACTTAGTGGTAGGAAACAGACAATGTGCCTAAAAATGGGCAGGAAGAGATGCAGCAGATTTTGGGGAAGGAAACTTCCCCAGCACTCCTCAAAGGGCTGTGAAGGGCTGGGAATTCAAATAAAGAACTTCCTCCATGGAGATGGTAGTGGTAGGTTGCTAAAAATTACTGTATTTCTAACTTTCAATCAAAGCACAGGAAACTGATTACAGAGAAGTACAGTGACTTGCCCAAGCCACTCACATGGCATGTTAGTGGCAGAGTAGGCTGTCCCCAGGCAAGAGATCCATCCACCAGGCTGCTTTTATGCCCCAAATTATTGATTCATGACATTTAAAGTAATTGTATAAAGAATTCAATAGCTGGAATATTTTTAAAAACATATAACATTATGTGAAAAAATTAAGTTACAGAACACTAGATACAAATAAGAATTTAACTATGTAAATACATTTCCGTATATTTCTGTGTGTTTGCATATATACAGACACATGCATAGAAGAATATACATTAAATCATTATTTTATTTGCATGGTGGGATTATGGATAGGTTTTATGAACTTTCATATTTTTATCTTCAAATTCTCTACAATAAGAATAAGTTACTTTTTATATCATTAAAAATCATTTTAGATTGTAAAATTTTCCTGATAGAATTTTCAGGGAAACAAAATGTAGCATAATCAAGTAAACTGTACTGCAAGGGCAGTACATATGTATGTGGATTTAACTGTAGGAGATAATGTGTGAGCTGTTTGGACTTGAGTGTATAGGACACCAACATTCTAGAAAAATACAAATTTAATCTATGTGTGAGCTGAGGTTGCTTGTAAACTAATATAGAATGAACAAGGAAACAAATTTTCATTTGTAAAGATTGATTGTATGGAACGTATTTTGAATGAATGAGAAAAGCCTAAACTGGGGTAGCTGTGTCTCCACACCATTCAGGTCTTTCCAAACTCTTTTTCTTTTCTCGCCCCCATTGAAAATATGTTCCCATGTTTTGGCATTTCTATTTTCTCTTCCACTCCTCACATAGAAACCTAGAGAAGTGGGAAGGGCTAGATTATTGGAGGAAATTGGAATACTGTGGAAATTATAAATGAAAATAAATTAAACTTCTCTCAAACCAGAATACAAACAGATAATAAGGCTGTAGCTTGTCTACAATCACCTGATTTGTACCCTGTAGCCTAATTGAACAGTTGCCTAATTTGTACTTCTTTTCAGGAAGATCGCCTTACCTCATAAGCCTCACATACTTAAAACAGATAAAAATCTACACCCCAATCTTATTTTATCCAGTAAATAGATATCTATCTCTATCTCTCTCTCTCCCTCCCCACCTTAAATCTTCAAAAGCAGTTTTTAAATATTTTTAATGTCTTCCAAAGAAGGCACCATTCCTTTCCACCCCAAGCACTGCCCATAATTGTGGCTTTTTAAATCACTTTCACCAAACCATGAACTTGGCAGAGCTCTTTGAGGAACAAAGAGTACCATTTCACAGTGGGTACAGGTCCCATTGCCCATTGATAGAAAGGTTGGCACAGGACAGGAAGGAATTTTCATCTTCGCTAGGGTATGGACTGCCTCCCTCTACACAGGCAGCTTCAAGGTCAGGTTGGATAGCCTTAAGAATTAAAAGAACCAGACCAGTGGCCCAGTCTGGGGCATTGGACTCAGAAGCTAGTCACCTCCTGGTCTCTGTCTTCCTCTCATTCCCAACTCATTTACTGTGCTCAGAGCTCCACATTTCTCAATATTGCTACCTTTGGTGTGACCATTGCTTGTCCCAACTTCTATTCCTCTGGGCAATACTGATCTTGAATACCCTCCCCAAGCATAGTGTTAACTGTGATGATGATGATGATAATTATCACTTTTTGAGTGCTTTCTATAAACACATCATTAACTCTATTAGGGAATACAATTGTTTTCTTATTCATTTACAGAAGAGAAGCAAATAAAGAAGTACTTGGCTTACTTTAACATAATTAGTGAAAGACAGATCTGACATTCCAACAATGCATCTGACTCCAAAGATCCTGCTTTATTAAAATAGTAATTGGTCACCCTGAGTGGTGGGGCTGAGTAGTTGATGGGAGACAATGTGGATACTGTGAGTGATAACATCCAAGACTTTTGTCAGTAGAGTGGAGGGAGTGGGATGGGTTTGTTAGGAAGGCTGGAGGGCTTATTTTAGATAGTACAGCCTCGAGCATATTTATTTGCTGAGGAGAAGGCCCTAGAAGAGGAGCAGTTGAGGATCCAGGAGAAAGAGGAGATTGTTGATGAAAGGGTCCATGAGGAAGCAGGACAGAGGGGTGTAGGAGAGTCAGACTCTTGCTGAGGCATTCTTGAGTTGGCATTCTGTAGGTTGTGTTATTTTTACTTTATTCCATCCATTATTGTTTCTCTCTGTCCATCTAGTAAGTCATCACATCTATGGACAGGATGTGGGCTTGCCATTGACGAATGATTACGCACACTTTACTAATTAGCCCATGTTAAAACTGGAGTCTATATCTAGCCACATACTTTCTTACAAGAAATTTTATGGCAAAATCCCATCAGAAAAACCTCTGGGAAAAAAATGAGATAGTGCACAGAACTGAGGGAAGATTCCTCATTCAGAAAAAAAAAAAAGAAAGAAAAAGAAAAAGAAAAAGCTTTTCCTGATAATACAGTATGTTTCTTTGGGATGATGTGGAATTGATTCTTCCCAACCCTATTCTCCTAGAAATCTTCTGTTCTATAGGAAGTGGGGAGTTCTGCCCTCCAAGTTTCCATGATCTCAAAGACAGTGCTGAAGTGGCATTACTTTCTTTGCTATTAAACATATTTTTCCCCCTCTTTAAGAAGGTTCTTTCCCTGATTGAGGTCATTAAGCTGCAAGGTCTAGCAATGATTGATCCCAGCCCTGTGTGGCAGGCATTTTACAAAGCTGAAGTAACACAGCCTGAGCCACTGCATGGTAAAAGTGGTTTTATGTTTCCAATGCCTGTCCTAAAGTAGTTTCAGAGGTCAGCATTAATCAATAAATCATCTGATCACATGGACCCTCCCTGGGGGCCCATTAGCTGGTGGGGATAACTTAGTCACCTCACCATCAGCTTCCTTAGCCCAGAAGTCCTTGCGACCACAAATTTAAATCCCTGTTGAGCTGATATATCTCTTGGCTCTTTTGAAATAGATAAATTGAGCTTCACATAGTTTGTCATACAGAGATTTCTATAAAGTATCATATGCTATCCAGTGGCATTACAATATCTATGACCCTTTTATTTAAAACGTGACAATGCTTATTTTATCCTTGTGCCTTTTCTTTCCATCCAACTGTCTAATGAGGCAGAAATGGCTGGATTAATTTGATTCTCTAAAACAGAATGCCATGACAATGGTAGCCTCTTGTGGATAATCCCACATCCTTCCCTGTACACAGATGCTGTGAGGGCTTAACAGAGATGGTTTCAAATCCATTGGTTCCCAATTGGCAAGAGAGGATTGGAATCAGGAATTAATAAAGAATGGGACTCTTGTAAACCCTCTTGAAAGATAGGAAACTGGATTTCTACTACACCCTACCATGTGTAATCCCAGAGCAGTGTTGTAAGTGTTGCTGTGAGGATCTCACAACCTGGATGCTCATTGTTCTGCAGTAACGGAGTATCCTATAAGCATTTTCTCTGCTTGTGCCTCGTGACTAGTCAGGATCAGAGTGACACTCAGGATGACCTGTTTTCATTCTGTAGCCAGGAAGATACATTATAGAGGAAGAAGTGACCTGCAGGCCCAACGACATTGTTCAACTGTGTATTTATATAAGCGTAGTCATGCGATGTGAGGAAGTGCAGCTATGAGTTTTGCCAGGGTACTGTTATGTCTAAGACTGGAGTCCAGACGTGTCAGGAATGTTCCCATGATTGAGATGCTCAGCATCCTTAAAGGAAGTCCTAAATAATCAGTACATGATTCCTCCACAAGGAATTCCTGGAAATCAACCAGTAACCAATGGATAAGTAGCCCCCACATGGTTGCTAGAGACTGACAATGGCCATTATGTATTTTACTGGGCTGGAAACGACACGAGAACCATTCTGTACCAAAAGGCCCTGCCTGTCATTCTGGCTACTGGTGAGAAAAAGTGTGAGGTTATAGTTTTCTTTGGGGCCCAAACCTCTCCCCCTTGTCCCTATACCAAGAGGTTTTCCATTCGTGTTAGCAGAGACTCTCAAGAGGTGGTGGGTGAGCAAGCAATGAGGGATGTCAGCCCAAGAGCCCCGTCTCTCGGTGGCTGGGCTTGCTGGGGTTCCCAAGGTCACTCAGTGATTTGCTGCCAGACTGGAAATCATTTGCTAGGTCCCCTGACTCTGCCTTCTGCTCTCCATCCATTAGACCATGCAGCCTCTCACTGCCAGCGAGACACACTCAGGACACTTTAATTTCAGAATTTGATTCCATGTCTATTTTTCAGCTATTTGCTACAACATTCTGGGAGAGTAAGGTTTAAATTTCCTACAATCCAAATCATTTTCTAGTTTACTTATAAGTGATTCTGAAACAGTTGGCCCTGGAAATCTGACAACTTGATAAAATGTATCTTTCAAATCAACCTAGTGCTGCCTTTATATATAGTTAAATCATCCAAATCCAGGATGCAGAGTTAAGGAACAGAGATCTTCTGTTCTCAGGCTGCCTGTCACTTCGGGTAGGAAAACACACAGAGTTATGCTCACTTACACTTAGTCAAGTGTAGTCTCTCGAGAAAGAAATAAGCACTGGCTTTTCGCAGGTTTATCTGCTTTTACCCAATAAGAAATGGTTTCTGTAGTGATGTGTACTGGACAAAGGTGGTTTGGGGAGACAGTGTCAAATCCAGCAGCCAGTATAATGTTGACAGAGAAAAGATTTATGTATAGATAAATACGTGTGTGTGTGTGTGTGTGTGTGTGTGTGTGTACATATGTATAAAATTATTATTAGGGTGAGAGGATTGAAAAGCCATCCTGAACATTCAACACCAATAGTGACAGTTTCCATTGCTTTAAAAAATAGATTGATCTGTATTTGAACTGATATGGCATCTATTCATGACACAAAGCTGAGACTGATGTGACATACCTAGTGTTTTCCTTGCATCAGTCAAGGCTTCCAGGCACAGTGGTTTCTCCTATTTTGCCACAATGGGGTTGCATCCCATCCTTTGGGAAATAAAAGAGACAAGATCATAAAAAATTAAGAATCATTTTAAAATAGATAAATTTATATCCAGAGATTGTGGATTTCAACAAAAAGGGGTTTGGTGAATTTCTATTTCAGGGTAAATCAATGAGTCCTCATACCACCGCTGCACTTGACAATTAATTAAAATATTAATTAAAAGAAAGGAGGAAGCACAATGATTAAGATGATAGTCTTTAGGTTTCAACAGCCCAAATATAACTGGTGTTACTTGTTCAGTTTTTTCCCCTTCATCTTGTATGTTTGTTTTTCTAAAGAGTAAAAATGTAAAAATAGTAGTTGCATTCCTGAACATCCCGGCAAGAGACGGAGAGACCTTTGGGCAGAGAGGCTGCGCTTCGGTAAATGCGTTCAGCCAGGTTGCTGGGGTGGTGCGGGGAGAGACCAACCGGGTCCCCTTGCCACTGGTAGTAAGAATAAGTGACAACTAAGTTAATAGTCTCCAACACATAATGTTCACAAGTAATAGGTAAATACAAATAAACATGAACAGGATCTACTAGGAATCTGGCTATTCTGTAGTAATAATTGGCTTCAAGAAGCAAAGGCAGTTTGGGGAATTTTGAGAAATAGTGTTTGTTTGGGAGGACAATGAATACAGCACACTGTTTGCAGGTTCTCTAACCAAAGATTTCTAAGTATGAACAGCGAAGTCATTTGAAATGAAATTACAAAGCCTGTGTTTCCTATTTGCCCCACACTCCCCATTACTCTCTGACCCGGTAGCTATGTAAGGTATGTAAGATAATAGAGGGTGGGCTTTGGAAAAAGATAGACCTGAATTTGCATCCTGCTTCTACAGTAACTTACAGCTTTGATGTATAAACTCTTTGGGGCCTGGAGTAATAATGCCCATATAAGGTTTTTGTAAAATTAAATAAGCTAAGAGATGTACAGCATTTTGCTTAGTTGCTTAGTTACTGGCATAATAAGTGCTCACCAACAGCACCTATTACTGTATTGTGCTCTTTATGTGTCTGATCATTATGTCTAAGTTCATTAACATATGATATTCCTAAAGGCAAGGCTATGTCATGGTCCTCTCTAAAGAATTTTGCATGTTACTAATTGTTAAAGATTTTATTAAAATTAATTGGATTAGAAATTGCAACCTTGAATAGAACCATCCCCAAAGGTTGATGGACCCTGAGTGAAATATAAATTCATGCCATTTTTTAGAGGGTTCCTTGGAGGTGTAGTGGCGAGGCTTCAGTGCTCTCAACGCCATGGTCTGGGTTCGATTCTCAGCCAGGGAACTACCCGCCCCCACGCCAAAAAAAAACATGTCATGTTTTTGCATAGAGGTTCTGTGGTGAGGTTGAGGCCTCCTGGCTCAATTAAATTGAAGATGATGCCTGGCAATGAGAACACCTTTACTGCAGTGGACGTACTGAGTGTCCCGAATCAAGGCATGGTCATCATTACACCTGTTTGCTGTAAATCCAGACAGAACCAGAACAATGGAGAGGCTGGCTCTTTCTATAGTGATCTCAGGGCACAGAAATAGGAAAACAGGTAAGCATGCCCCATCCAACTGATATTTTGTGCTGATAGTTGGCTTTTGTGCAAGGGAGGTAGACTTGTTGAAAAAGACTTCAGTACACAGGTAAAAGCAAAAATCCACACCTAAAGGGCCTTCTTCATAGGATCAGAAGTTTTAACAGTGACTCTCCTAGACAACCAGTGCAGTGGATAGAGCAGTCCAGCAAAGCAGGCAAAGCATGATCACGTTGAAAATAAAGCATTTAGGGATTTGAAATGACCTGAGTAACTTCAGAAAGGAATGATAACCCAAACCAATATTTCTCTTGCTTTTATTGATTCTTTGAGAAGTTCAGTATTAAAGTTTTTTTTTTAGTAGTGAGATAGAGCAACTTTTTGTGAGAGAAAGAGGATGAAGAAGGTAGGATGGAAAGAGCATTAAGTGTTTTCTTCACTATAGCCATAATATCTAGCTTTCTAAAAGTCTGTGAAGGTGAAAAATGGTTTTCATTTTAAGGAAAAGAAGGATGAGAATAAGAGGATGACTTTTTAAAGACTTTTCTGAAAGAGTATAATTTCCACTTGGAAAAAACAACTAGCAACTTGTGAGCTCTGAAGTCACAGATATCTTTGAGAAACTCTGTTGACAAATTTAAATCAAATGTATTCTGTAGCATTTGTCTTAAAATAGTTTCATGTTTACTGTTATGTTTTAAATTCAAAACATCTCCATATTGTAGCAGAGAATGAATTAAATGAAAAAACAATCACCCAATTATATAGTACACAGTATAATTTGGTGGTGTTAATCTTTGGACCCTAAGCTTTCTGAAAGGAAGACATACTTGAGCAAAGAAAATTTATTTTAGATCGGCTGATAGGGACATAATAGCCTATGGAAATGTTCATATCTTCTTCTAAATCACCAAGTAAAATCCCAATTGTGAACTTCTTGTCTAGCACAGACATATATAGCACAAATAACAGAAGAGTGTATATATATATGTATACATACACACACACACACACACACACACACACACACACACACAAATACTGTGTATATATATACTGTAACTGAGATCACTGGGTTGTGGTATGATAGGTAAAAATGCATTTTGTAACAGTCCAGCTTAGCCACAGACCCTCATCAGATCATTTAGTTAGAATGATCATGAGTGTTCATTGACTTTTGAGGCTTTTCCACTATTCAGTAGTTATTTTGTAGCTTCATGGGTTTCCACCCTTTTTGCCCTATCTATAGTCTTTCTCACAGCCATGAGTTTATGTGCAGTATATGCTTTAGATTAATTGGAATAATATATTACAAAGGTTTAGGAAACTATACGGAATGAAACAAATGTCACCATAAGTGCTCTGTTACTAAAAAAGGAACTGAAAATTTCAGAGATATTAGAGGGTAATGGAAAAAAATTCAGAGTGGGCTTTGCAAACTATTAATAATTATTGCGGGAGTTCCCTGATGGTGTAGCGGCTTAGGGCTTCAGCGCTGGCGCTGTCAGCGCTGCGGCCTGGGTTCGATTCCTAGTCAGGGAGCTACCCACGTACCAAAAAAAAAAAGCAAAAAACAAAAACAAAAACAAAAAAATAATAATAATTATTGCATATGAAGGACTTAATCCTAGACTTTTAGAGCTTTATAACTGGAAAGAGACTTCAAGACAGTCAGTTCTACCATTTATTTAACAGAGAGTTAAATAACTTGTTCAAAATCATTCAGGATCCCTCAGGAATGGACTAAAGCCCACTGTCCCCACTGCTCATCCAGGGCTGTTTTCTCTTCAAGTGTTTACCTCCTCAAGAGAGGGAAACCGGAGAGGGATATCTAGATTTTGAACATGGACCACTTAGGTGCAAATACCACCTGTCATCTAAATAGTGCTTTTGTGTCACTTGGCTAGGCAGCACCAAACAGAACAGCTTTCCTCATCATCCAACGTTTTAAGGACCTTGCCTTTTTCCAAGCAGAGGTTTCTTTTGTTTTCACTTTTAAAAAAGTAGTCTCTCTTGTCGTAGTCACCACCAGGTATGTCTTTAGAACTTCTTTGTATTTATTGTAATCTGTGAATATTGTGTTTCACAGCTTGTAAATTAGATATAGAATTGAATACTGAGGCAGAGCACAGAGTATTAAAAATGTTCAATTCCAATGGGGGAACCAGCAAACAGTTAAGGCCTCGTGCATATAATGCTAATATTACATTAAGTACTGTGTTATTGCATGAGATGCTTATTGTTAATGTCTGTAGGGAGGATCCCTTCCAAAGATTTCAATTTCAATAAAGAGATTATGCAGTTCCACTATATACAATTAGGGAGGTGGTAATGAAATGGTTATGAAGTCCTTTGTGGGTCTAACATCTTTTTTTTAATTTTGTAAATAACATCAGAAGCATTCTAGAGGGAAGTGCTTATGTATTTATTTATTATTGATTTTTTAAAAAAATACATTTAACATTACTAGTTATTGCAAATCCAGTCTCAGTGAATTTAAGAAGATAAGCCATTTCTACATTAAATGCTGAATGTATAGGGAATTGTGAAGTGGTATCTTTCATATAAATATATTAAATATTAATGAACAATGATTGCAAGAAATTAATTTACAGTTACCTTTACTTGGCAAATAAAACCTTCTCAAGTTTTTACCCTTTGTTGTATATAATGCATGTTTTAAATACATCCCTTTGGTAAATGGCTTGGATGGCTGACTGCAAGTGAGTCTGCCTTCCATCTGAATCGTTCATCACTGCAGAAAATGAAGTTGATTAAAAAAGCACACTTTCATCAGGCAACTAATTGTTGAAGGGGGTGACTTCAATAAGCTGCCAAAAGTTTCAAGCCATCACTAAATGGTTAACTTTTTGTTATTCCTTCTGGGACTATAGTAAAACAGTAAAAATGACTTCTGGATGGTGAGAATTCTCCCTGGGGTATGATGCTCAATAACAGCACATAAACATCCAGTGTGCCAGCCATTCACCCAGGAACCCATTCTTCAGGGTGAGGGGCAGGGGTGTGGAGTAGGCCAACTAGATCCATATTTCCTGCGTCAGCAAGTTGTGCAAGTTCTCTGAGTTTTGGTATCTTCATCTGTGTAATGGGAGTAATAATAATATATTCTTCCTAGGGTGTTGTGGGGATTAAAGGAATAATACACATTAAGCATTAAACAAAGCTCATAGTGCTCAGTAATTGTTAGTTATTTTTAAAAAGTGTTTTTCATTCATTCATGCATTCAGTTAGTGATTATTAAATATATCAGTTGGCAGGACTGAGTATAGTGATAAATAACAGTCCTCAAGCTTCATGGATTTTGCCAAATTTCTAGACATGACCAGGGTCTCTCTGGGAGTTTAGATACCCTCCTCCATTACTCTTATAGGGTTATGTTCCTATAGGTTTCCTCTTAGGTCTCACTGGCACTTTATAATTACCCAGATATAATAACTGCTTTATCTTTCTTTGTTTCTTCCCCAATCCAGTCTTTAATACTCATCCAAGGAGTAATATTGGACAGAAAACATCCCAAAATCTAAGCACTATGGAGCACCTGAATACAATCTCAGAATTTATTGTCCAGAGACTTATACCTTCATAGCCTTAACATCATGTTTTTATTTCTATGTAGTCTTTATGGGTTGAAATGTACATGTCTTACTATTTGGTAAACACATAGGCATATTTAACTCAATTGAGATAATTATCATATACCTATTCTGTGCATGGCATTGCAAGAAAAAATGTATAGAATATATATGCATATAGATACACATATATATACACATATATATATACATATATATATATGGATGTAATATAATTGTGGTGGGAAGAGGTAACAAAAAAGTGACTGATAGATAGATAGATAATAGATAGATGATAGATAGATAAGAAAAGTTATGCAGAGTTGAAACTGGGAGTTGGACAATGAGGAGAAAAATGAGAGAGAAAGGGGATAGGAAGAAGAGGAGAGGAGAGAGGAAGGGAGGAGAGGGGAGAGAAGATAAAAGAATCTACTTAAATTTGTCAAAAAGGAGAGGGTAAACCAGTGGTTTTCATCCAGAAAGACACAGCTTCTTAGAATTTTCAGAAGGCATAGGCAGTTTAAATAAGCTCACCACACTCCTGAGATTCTGATGTAATGTGAAAGGCCACCATGCTGATTCAGTATCTCTGATGGTGTGGACTGAAGTGGAATCAGTAAGGAAGACTAGGAAGGAGGGGTCAGAGGGATATCGGGAGACAGGAGTGAGGACAACATCCTACAAATTGAGAAAGCTTCCAAAAGAGGGTGTGGCTAGTGCAGAGTATCTATCATAGCTCCCAACACATGGTAAACACTTTTTTAAAAAGCTAGTTATTAAAATCATTCACCAATTCTGTATGGAGCATCAAGTAAAATAAAGACTAAGAGAAGGGAAGTGGATTTTATAATTACAGTAAACTGGGGATGGAAAACTGATTTTAGAGCTGAGGCAAGACTAGTTTAGGAGAGAAGTCACTCCAGCCCCTCCTTTTTCTGTTACCACCCTGATTCCTTCTACCTTAGTATCTCCCACTGGTCTCTTGAGTTGGAGTCCTGCTCCAATGCACAGCTCAAAAACTTTCGATGTTCCCTGTTTCCCATTATCACTAATACACGACAAAATCTTCAGCTATAGATAAGAGAAGGACAGTCTATGTTCTCTGTCATGGGATGTTGCTTCTTTATTGTACCTAATATTCATCTAACACTCTTCCTGCTTCTGGATCTTTTCTCAAACTCATCTCACCTCATCTCTGTTCACTGAAATCCTATGTATACTATAAACTATTAAAAAATCAGCATATTTCATGAAGACTTTGCTGGTTTATTCTTTGGAATTTGGTTCTTCCTCTAACCAGCCTCAATGTTCTTAAAGGAGATATACTAGTCTACCTTGTATGATAGCTATGAACTTGTAAAATTCCCCTTGCCAGATTTAAGCCCCTTGAGAGTACTGCCTGGAATGTTGTAAGTACCCAGAGGTTAAATTTTGTCAGCGAATTGGTGAATAAGAAAATTACCTTTTTGTGCTTCCTCTACTGCCTAACAGTGTTCTAAACATAATAGCTGCTCATTAAAGAGATGCTAGATTGAATTCATGGCAATCACCAATATCTTTCATTTACCTTTAAGTCTTCACATTTTGTGCTCAAAGTAGGAATAAATTCTGATGAAAATTCTGGGTCAGACTATCAGAACTACTAGAGCTTGGGAGAAGCAAATGCTAAGGAGTAAGTACCAGACAGAAGATTCACCACATCTTAGTTATCTATTCTAGTGTTTCACCTTTTCTAGTCACCACCTAGTTCTAGCTACAATGTCTCAAACTCTATTTACTTTTTCTTTCTTTTCTCTGCTGAGATTTATCACCATGAATCTTTTGATAAAAATTAACCTACATCCTATTGAAATTGATATACTTATTCGAGTCATCTCAATCTGCCTTGAATATATTAGTTCATGCTAACTTGTTCTCATTTCTGCATAGGTCACTAGAATTGTAGTACTACAATTTAGTATTTCTCCAGTTTTCAATTTGCCAGAGACAATTGCATGACAGATAGGTTGGTATATGCATAGGTATTAACCCTGCCAGGCAGATCCATATTGGTGTCTTTGTTTCATAGATGAGAAAATAGGAGCTCAGAGAGATCAAGAGATTTGTTCAAGATAGTTGGTTTTGGAATGGCTTGTATAGAATGTTGAGGTATCTTTCAAGTACTGACAGTGAAACAATGTGTGTATTATATGGCTCATGGTCCCATTGGTCAGTAACAGATACCTTATCTCCTCACAATTTCATGATTGCAAAAGCAGCGCTATGGAAATCAGAGAGTACCAAGAAAGAAGTGATGAAGATTAGAGAAAAAGATAAACAGTTTGTGCATGATAGGAGATAGACTGCCCTTCCCCTGCTTTAAGTCCAATATTTAGGAACAAAAATTTGCTGTCTTCTTATGTGTCATCATCCCATGTAGTATACTGGTCATCTTCTTCAACATTGTATATTAATGCTGTCCTTCAATCAGAAAATAATGCACCTGACCCTATCATAGTGACACAGGCTTTGGATAGTTTTTATTTGTAGGGATGCCTTTCTGCTTATCCATTTTTACCCTCTCATCGAGTTTCCATGGTGACCAGAATGCAATTTTAAAAAACACATGGTTAGGGGCTGTGAATATAGTCTGTAGTTGTAGACATGAGGCAGCGAAGTGCACATAGCAATAGAGAAAGTTGGTAAATGCAGTCATGTAATAGTATGGAAAAAGCATAAGAGGAGGAGACAGGAAGTGTGCAAATAAGACTGAGTGAGGAGCATTGAAAGTACTGAGGCCTTTTTTTTTTTTTCTAACAGTGGAAACTCTATAGACATGTGGTACATGTTTACTAAGCAGGCCTGGTTGCACGCCAACTTGAGAAGGTTTTGTGACTGGTAGTCCTATTTTTTTCCAAGATTAGATAGTCTCCATTTTAGTAAGTCAGAAACATCCTCACACTGCAAGCTGCTGTTACTCCTGTGGCACAGTGTTTTCTCAAGTGCAGAGGATCACTTCAGCAGGATGGTTGTAGGTCTAATGCACACAATAGTTCTGTAGTCAGAGAAATTTCATGTAAACAAAGTTGAGCGATCTGGCTTTCTGAGAGCCATCATGCCATTCTGCTGGTGAATTTTAACAGGCCATTGTGCTGATACATTTCTAAGAGGCAATGATATTCATTTCCCCAGTTTTTAAATAAATAAAACACCTTTTCCTAGAGCATACATTAAGATCTCTTGGAAAACGAAGGGATTGGGTAAATTAGAGAGCCTGGGTTTTCCAGCAATTGGTGACACTCTTCTTTGTCTCACTAGAGAGAAGGTTGGGGCAGGAACAAACTAGAACCTAGGAACACTGTGTCACTACTGTTTTCCCACACCTTCTGGAGGAAGCATGCACCACTGTGACAACACTTTGCTTAGTTTTTAGACAGTTGACTTGTGACCCTTTCCAGCATGAGTTTAACTCTTATTTTCTCATTAGAGATAATTATAAATGCAACCTGTCACACAGGTTGTGATCAAATAGAATTTGATTCAGGTGAAGTGACTATCAAGCCCCGGTCTAACTTAGGAAGTTGACTGGGCAATTAATTAGATGATTTCTGAAAAGCTCCCAAGAATCATGTCTAAATCATTAGTATTGACTGAAAGAAGCTGCTTTGATTCCCATTTGAATCTCTTGTGAGATAGTAAGCTGCCCGTTGGAACTGACTAAGATCGTGGAGATGTTTCTAGGAGCTCGTGATGGTGGTGCAAAGTGATAGTGCAGAGAATGAGGCATCACACCCGAGGCATTGGCTGTAGTGGCAAAAATTCTGATAGAAATTCAGGGTCTAGTCCCTGCTTTGACACTTTACTTATGAGGTGACTTTGTACAAGTCTCTGAAAACCTCTCTCGGCCTCAGTTTTATCTTCAACATACAACAGTTAAACCACTGGTGTTTTTTTACCATACTTTTCCTTCTCACATCCAAGCTTTTTCAAATGAAATCATTTCTATAAAATGAATAAAAGCATCTGTGCTAAGATTGAAGTGGGTGGGGCTCAGAGTCCCTTGGCTCTGCTGCCCTGTCTCTCCCCAAGGAAAGTCCTTAACACACCCACTGGAAGCACCAGGCAGCACTCTGTGGGCCCGGGGCACCATTGCTCCCAAAGGCCCTGCTCAGCAGTCAGGCTCTGTGCTGGCTGAGTCCTGGTTAGTACCACATGTGGTGTTGGCTGGGAAGGGAGACTTTGGGCATACTAACTGTCCAGAACTGCAGGTTGTAATTAGGGCACTGATGCAGGCTCAGAGTTCACAGAGAGGGCTGTGTGGACATATAGACCAAGTAGGGGAAAGAGGGACAGGGCATATTGGCTTTACATGTTTAAAGGGCAGGAATAAAGATGAGAAGGAAAAGTTCAAGTCTACCCCTGAAGTTAAAAGTGGGTTTCTACCAAAGATTTTGTGTCTGCCAGTTATTTGTTTAAGGAAGGCTTTACAGAGAGATGTTAGTCCTATCATAAGCTGGGTAAGGCTTTCCACCCTTAGCTCAATATCCAACTCTGCATTCAGTATGATTCCACTCTTCTCATTAATATTCACCACCATTCCATCCATTATTTCTATTTTTTTAAAGTCATCCTGGTCTTATTTATTTAACTCATGCAAAGAATTTATATTTTCTAAGATTAAAGTTTCACTAAGATCAGTTATTATGTCACGCTTCTCAGGGGATTACAGACAGCTCTGACTGGCAGGCCCACTCAGCGTGTTCACGGAGTTGTTCCAGGCCAACTATAATCTAATGTATTTGATGAAAAGACAGCCATACTTCCCCCATCCCTCATAAAGTGGTGGCTCAGATGTAACTACCCCTCTTTCATATATTAACCCCTTTCAGACACACTTTGGCTATGTGTTTGTGTGATGGGCTGAAAACTCATTGAACTTGAGGGCCCCCCAAAGTCTTAGAGATCATATAATCTATCCCATTCCCTCTCATGCATATGAGAGAATGGAGAGAAATGGCTTGCCAAAGTAGAGATGAGAATAATGATAATACAAATATTTATAAACCTTTGGAATATGCCAATAGCAGTCTAAACATTTTATATATTATCATGTTTCATTTTCTATAACACTACTAGGAGGGAATTAGTAGCCCTTGTTTTGCAAATGAGAAAGTTGAGGGCCACAGAGCTTACATAACATGTCCAGGTTTACAAGTCTGTACAATCAGTTATGAAACACTAGATTTGACTGAACCCCTTCTGTGTAGCTCAGAGTGGATTCTTCCCCTACCTCCCACCTCCCTGGCCCCATCCTATCACCTTACCTGTGGTACTTAGCCTTTTTATTTTCTATGTTCTTGCTACACTTTAGTATACTAGAGTTTTTGATGGCTAGCCAATTTTAAAAATGCAATTTCCATTAAAAACAAAAACAAAAATAAAACAACCTTTCAACAATGATTACTCTGTTCCCACAACAAATTGTGTTGCTGTCTTACTAGAGCTGCCCTATACCCAAACAATGCTGTGTCTTCTGAATGTGGTTCATTCTTGCACATTCTATTACACAGAAAATTTGGGTTTACATTTTGCCTGCTGCTCCTTATTCATAGCTATCCCATTTTACCTTAAATCTCTGAACTTCTCTGTTCAAAGTTCTGTTCATCAGGTATCAGAGTAAATATCTCTGCAGTTGGAAGATATAGGCCTGACAATTAAGTTTGCTAACTCATCCTAGAAAAAGTGCTACATATCTCATTGCTGAATATCACTACAGTCACCTTCGAAGTACTCCCCTTTGGAAATTATGTGCTGACATCAGCACCTAGGCCACCCTTCAAAGCAATTTTGGAACTCTTTTTCTTTTTTTCTTTTTTTTTTTAAATTCATTTTTATTGTTAGACTTATTGGGGTGACATCTGTTAGGAAGGATTACATAGGTTTCAGGCATACAATTCTACAGTGCATTGTCAACTTGATGTATAATAAGTTCACCACCTAATGTGACTTCTCTTTCTATCACCTTATATTTAGCTCCCCCACCCCCCCGCCCCCGGAACTCTTTTTCTGGAATGGCCATCAGAGCTGTCCTCATATGACCCCGATGTCCTGAATATCATCAAAATGTCTTCCTCTCAATATTTTATTTATTTTTGGGTAAAGAAAAAATGTCATTTGGGGCCAGATCAGGTGGGTAGGGAGGGTGTTCCAATATAGTTATTTGTGTGCTGGCTAAAAATTCCCTCACAGACAGTGCCATGTGAGCTGGTGTGTTGTTGTGATGCAAGAGTCATGAGTTATTGGTGAGAAGTTTAGGTCATTTTCATCTAACTTTTTCATGCAGCCTTTTCAGCACTTCCAAATAGTAAACTTGGTTGACTGTTTGTCCACTTAGTATGAATTTACAATGAACAATCCCTCTGATATCAAAAAAGTTAGCAACATCATTTCAACTCTCAGTTTGGACTGACAAAACATTTTTGGTCATGGAGAATTGGCTGACTTCCATTGTGCAGTTTAATGGTTTGTTTCAGGGTTGTATTGGCACATTCATGTTTCATCACCAGTGACAACATGGACAAAAATGGCATCTTGCCTCTCCAAAAGGTCTTGGAAAACTTAGATTCTCCTTTGCTTTTGTTCATCAGTGAGCTCCTTCAGGACCCTTTTCTCACACACTTTTCTCAAGCCAAGATTTTCAGTTAAGATTTTCCTGTTTCTCTATCAATGTTCACTTGGTCTGCTATGCTTCTCATAGCCAATGATTTTGACACACAATTCAATTAATTTTTGCAATGTTTTCATCTGTTCTGCTCATTACTGGCTGCTCTGACCTCTCTTCATCAATGATGCTCTCTCCCTTCAGAAAAATGTTGAAACAATTTTTACACCATCATTTTCTTCCTGGCATTATCCCCATAAACGTGGACTAACGTGTCTCTGATTTCACTTCCACACTTGCCAAATTTAACAAGAAATGTGATGATTGTTCATTGTTCCAATTCATGTTCCGACATTTTCATGACGGCATGCAAAATCACCCAACAACAATAAATGCCAGTCAGTCAGACATCGCCACACGTCTCTGAGACACAGATATAAAAAGGTTATGAAACCTTAGTGAGTAGTTTGTTCACTGCTGCCAACATAAGTAACACGGTGGCAAGTTCACAGACTTAATTGTCAGACCTCATAAGTAGCTATGCATTCATCAAAATCTGGCTGCCCAACCTACAGTGGTTTGCGGCCTACCCATAGACCATAGTACACTTGTTGAGATAAGTTAAAGGCCAAGTTCCTGAACTCTGGTTGAGCATTCTTCTTACTATGTCTGAACTAGATTTCACAGGAATTAGTGGTTGCATTTCTCTTCTGTTTCAGAGAGAATAATTCTTTTCTACTTTTTTTGTACCTCTAGTACTAAGACCACACTCTTGCATTATATATACAAAGGGTGCCAAAAAATGTATACACATTTTAAGACCAAAAAACTATATTAAAATTTTAATTCTCAATATATATTGATAATACATTTGCCATCTGCAATTATACGAAGTGCTCAAAATTGTTACCATCAGCATCCAGACATTTCCAATTACGGCAAACTACTGCTTGAGTAACGTTGACCAAAAGTGTCCATTTGTATCACTGCACATGCCATTTCATTTTCTTCCTGAAGTACCAAGAGTGTAACTTGTTTTCTACAGTATTTCACATGCTTTAAGATCTCCCCATAGGTAGAAGTCAAGGGGTGTTAAGTCAGGAAAACATGGGGGAAATTCAACTGTACCTCTTCATCCTATTCACTGTCCTGACAAGTTCTCATCAAGGTAAGCTCTCACATTTCGGTGGAAGTGTGGTGGGGCAACATCTTGTTGAAATTAAAATTTATCATTCCCCTAAAGTGTATTAATTGCAGGTAAAATGGAGATGCATAGCACATCTGGGTACACCTGACCAGTAACTGTACCTTCAAAAAAGAATGATCCAATTAGACCTCTTAATAGCAGTCCACACCAGACGTTGAGGTCTGGTAAACTGACTTCTTTTCCCACATGAACATGTGGATTTTTCTGGAGTTCATTACATACAATTATATTAGTTCACTGCTCTGTTCAATTTAAACTGTGCTTCATCAGAGCACACCATTTTCCCCATAAATTCCTCATCCTCCTGTACCATGTTTTGGAATCACGCACGATACTGCACCCTTTGATCAGGGTTTTCTTCATTCAGTGCATATAATAATCTTGGGATGAAAACTTTCTGTTTTGCTGTTTTAAGAATGCATCGATGGTGATGAAAAGAGAAGTCACATTAGGTGGTGAACTTATTATACAACAAGTTGACAATGCACTGTAGAATTGTATGCCTGAAACCTATGTAATCCTTGCTAACAGATGTCACCCCAATAAGTCTAACAATAAAAATGAATTTGAAAAAAATAATAAAATTTGAATTGCACAATATGAAGATTAAAAAAAAAGAATGCATTGTATGCTTATTCTGCTAACTCCTATCTCATGTGCACATTGTTTGGTAGATTTCTATGATGAGTGTGTATACTGTTCCAACACCACAGCAGAAGCAGCAGGAATTGTTGATGTGTGAGGTTTCTCAGATCTTCCCTTGTGCACATAACACACAGCACCATGCGTCTCAAACTTATCACAAATGTGTGCAATTGTTAGGCGTGCTGGAGGATCTGTCGCATACTAATGCCTCTGTTGTGTTGTACTTCCACAACATTCTCAAATTTCAAATATGACTTCAAAATAGTTTTGCATTCCCCCAATGACAACTGTGCTTCCACCATTTTCTTTAACTCTGCTGCCTTTCTCATGGTGATGGTAGCATGCATTTGATTAACACCCTTTTGAGCAAAAGTCATACTGCACGTTGCTACTGTAATTCAATTCAACTTCGAAAAGTAATATATAGATAACATCTCTTAAAATGTGTACACATTTTTTGGCACCCCATATATGTATACACTAGGGAAGGCAATTAATTTTGTGAATTCATCCTAGAAAAAGTGCTACATACATCATTGCCGAGTATCACTATGGTCACTGTCGAAGTACTCCCTCTGGGAAGCTATGCACCAACGCCAGCACCTAGTCCACCCTTCAAAGCAATTTTGGAACTCTTTTTCTGGAATGGCCATCAAAGCTATCATCATTCCCCAAATCTGACAATTAAGTTTGCAAAGTTGCCACTGTGTGCTTATGTTGGCTGCACTGTACAAACAACTTGGTAAGGTGTCAGGCTTGGCCAACTCTTGGCCATTCCAGAAAAAAAGAGTTTCAAAATTGCTTTGATATAGGTGATGGAAAGAGAAATCACATTAGGTGGTGAACTTATTATACATCAAGTTGACAATGCACTGTAGAATTGTATGCCTGAAACCTATGTAATCCTTGCTAACAGATGTCACCCCAATAAGTCTAACAATAAAAATGAATTTAAAAAAAATTGCTTTGAAGGGTGGACTAGGCACTAGTGTGGATACATAGCTTCCCAAGGGGAGTACTTCAAAGGCGACTATAGTGATACTCAGCAATGAGGTGTGTAGCACTTTTTCTAGGATGAGTTCATGTAATTATTTGTCTGACCTCATGCATGAGAGCTGTCTGGAAAAAATCCAGCCATTGTCAACATAATGAGAATGGTTACATGGATGGATATTTCCAGATAGCCATGTAATATGAGGGCTGTCTGGGAAAGTATCTAGCCATGTGATTTCAAAAGTAGAGGCACTTATGGCTGAATTTTTTCTGGACAGTATAGGTAGGTAGATAGAGAAAAAGAAAGAAATAAAGAAAGAAACATAAAGAAAGAAGAGAAAGAAAGAGAGAGAAAGGAAAGAAGGAAGGAAGAAAGGGAGGGAGGGAGGGGGGAAGGAGAAAAGGAAAAGAAAGGAAAGGAAAAAGAAAAGAGTAAAAAGAATGAGCCCTGCTGCCAAGACCTAAGACATTTTAACATTTTAGGTCCCATTTTCCAAACTAGAATGTGGCAAACCTGGTTGGTTCCACAGTTAATAACTTTGGAAAATGCTATATATCAGAATCCTTTACAGATGTTCACAGTACATTTTACATATTAAAATAGATAGACATTCTCACCTTGTTAAACTTGGCTTGACATAGATTTCCCAAACTTACTTGATCTTGGAAACGTTATTCTCCCACCAAATTATTGTTCTCAGGGAACGAACACTAATGTTTTCAAGACAGTGGTTGGGAAACAGCCCTTTGGAGAAGGAGAATGGGCTCAGGAAGAGGTGCAATGGGCTTCATTTTGGGCAGAGCCCACAGTCAGCCTATCATCTGTGAAAGATGGATCATATCACCAGTGATTAGAGAACTCACACCCACGGGGAACTGAGATCTTGTCCTTTCCTGCTCCCACTCTTGGGCTCTCAGAAGGTTTTCCTTTATGTTGTGATTCTTGTTTACCCCAATTGGTCCTTGTTTAGGATCCATGCACTGTTAAACCTACCTGCAGAATGCAGTTTTGGGATGTTCCACTTGCTCTAGCAAATCAGAAAGCCTCTTTCCAAGTAGGTTCACTTCTTGGGACATAAAGGATTTTGATAATCAGTCATGTCTCAACCTTGAGTAGGGTTTCTCCGCAGACTAATGTTGGCTTAATACGTTTTATATGTAAAGATAGAGAAACTTAAGATCTTGAAAAATTTTTGTGTTTTTTGCTGTTAACTTACTATAAAATAACACATGCTCATTGAAGCATATTCAAACATTATAGACATTTCCCCTCACTGGCTCACATTCCATTCTCCAGTAAGCACTTTAGTTTGCTTTAAATTATTCAAGACATTGTGCATAGTCGAATAAATCTGATATATACTCCTACATGAAGATAGATAGATAGATAAATATATATGTATGTAAATATAGTTTTGTTTAGTTACAAACTAGGCTCATCCTGTGCATATTATTTAGAACTTGTCTTTTTTATGCTAGAAAACATCATTAACATTTTTCTATGACAGAGTTTACTTTGTAATAGCTGCAGAGTATCCTAGTATCCCAGGTTATGGGTAATTTATAATTTATTTAAATAGTGTCCTACTCATTGATTAACCTTTAAGTCATTTGTAAAATATTTACCTGTAAAGATTTACCGTGAATATCCTTTTTTAAACATCTTTGTATTAGTGTGACTCTTACTATAGTAAGGACATCTAGAAATGGAATTTCTGGATCCCTTTATGAATGTCTTTCACTTAAATATATGCTACCAACTTTCCCTTCAAAAATTACTGTACCATTGTACACACTTCTCCAATTACTAGTGATGTTAAGCAACTTTTCCTTTGTTTATTAGCTATTTGTATGTCCTTTATGAATTGCTTATTCATATATTTTGCTTATTTTTTATTAGATCACAACTTTTAGTTATTGATTTATAGGCGATGTTATGTTTTATGGATATTAATGCATATATATATATTTTATGCCAATTCTTCATTGTCTCCCATATTCCTTTGAATTTCTGAGAAGCTATATATTTTAAATAGTCACTATGTCACACTTTTTCTTTTTGAGTTTTAGGTTTTATACTATGCTTGTAAGACTTTTTATAACTCAGGCTTATAAAACTATTACCATATTTTCATCTGGTACTTTCTCAAGTTATTATTTTTCCACTAATAGATATTTAACCTATCTGAAATTTATTTTTGTGGATGACATGTGGTAAGAATTTTCAAATTGAGAAAGATACCACAGAAAACACATCAACAATGGTAACACTATTTATTATGTCTTATAAAATCTTTTTAAGGTCTTAGAAAAAACAAATTAGATATTTGACCAAGCATAATTTATAACCTGTTTATTTTCTTAAGAGTTATAATATGACAAAATGCTTCATATTTATATAGCACCTTAACATTATCCAGATATTTTTTGTATCTGCACTCTCTTTTTTAGCAGCATAACAACCTTATGAGGTACATAGAGCAGATGATATTATCTGTTTAAATGACCTACGGTCACTAAGGTAATTAATGGTTGTATTGCTGCTAGAAATCAGCTTACCTTACTCTCCTACTATTCTTTCTACTATTTTTGTACTATTATAATAATTTATATTATAATATAACATGTGCACTGGGCATTATTCTGGATTAAAAAAAAACCCGATGCAGAAGTCTTTGACTATAATAAAAATGAAAGTCTTAAGTTAAGCTATATAGATTTGTTAAAACCATTGGTTAGAAGCCCTTTCTCCCCATCTCTGGCCTAACATAAATGTCATGACTGAGTGTTAAACCTGCTGGAAGTGGGCCTGGGGTTGGTGCCTGTGCAGGCTTAACTGGAGAGGTGCAAATTGTGTGCCCATGTAATTCCTAATACAAGACAGTGGAAAATTGCTAGCACAATTGAAAGCTGTTAACACAATAGAAAGGACTCTGAAGGAAAATCTGATGTGTCTCTCCTGCATCTTTTTTCTACCCACTGCCATTTTCCAAGGGGATAAAATGAGATGACATAGGGAAGAAAAGTACCACACCAGAGCTGCCAGTGATTGCTACTTTGAATGCAGCGCAGCTGCTCCAGTGCAGCCAGATTGATCCATTTCAAAGCAATGGTCATTATATTGTGTTTTACTCTGAAAATGCAGCATTTTTCTGTTTCCTGACTTGTCTGTAGTGATGGATGGCATGATGCTCTACCTCAGTATATTATTTTATATTTAACCATCTTGCATTGAGGAATTAACTGGAGTGTATATTTCAATAGTATCCCCAAAGAAAGTCTGGACTATGAACAGAATGAAAATTAGGTGAGCAGAAGTGTGAACAGTCGAAAAGAGTATTATTTTGTTCAAACAACTGTTTCTAGATCTGATTAGATGCAGCATCTAATTTTTACAATGTTGTCTTAATGCTCACTGATTTTTATTCTCAGAGAAAATTCCTATTCTTAAAAGAATTGATTTGAAAACTTCTTTAATTTCTTTTTTATTACTTTAATTTCTCAAAGTTATTATGCTTTGAGAATGAAAGTTTTGGGAAGAATTATTATGCTTATTAAACATATGCATGAGTTGACACATGGTCATAGTGTCAGGGCCCCCCAAAACAAAGAAACGAGCAAACAATAAAAGAATGGCAAAAACTAGTTTGAAGGGAACACAGTTAACATGCAATATGTACACATACACTGCTGTGAATAAAGTGCCATCAAATCATACAATGTTTAAAATTTTTTATGTGAAAATGTAACTTCTATGTTCTTCCTGAGCCTACTATAGACACATGGTCAGATTGTGACTAACTATATGTATAACTCCTCCCACTTGCACTTGATATTTGACCTATAAGAGCACACAGAGCAGTGTTTAGGTGTGATAATTATTTGTTAAATAACTGGATAAATTAAAGAAATAGAGGTGAATGCTTGGAATAAAATATTCATATGTTCTACAATAAAATTATTTGTTATAAAATGTGTCACATTTTTTAAATATAAGTTGAGTTGAAAGATAAAACATCTTACTGCAAATTATGCTTTTTGTTAGGCTCTGCATATTTCTATCTCTTACTATACTTTTAACTTTGAATATTGGAGGATTAGATTGGTAAAATGCATATTTTTATATTTTGTCTATCTTCTTCAAATGAAAAAATGAAGTAAAACTTAGAAAATGCCCAGCATCCTTTGCAAACTATAAACTGTATGTAGACTTTGATAATAATTTTATTAAAACAATTAGACCTGTGTACTATAGATGACTTCATATGGCCAGGAGAACTGCAGATTTCCAATTTCCTGGCTTTGAACATATAACCATGCAATTTCAATATTGTAATATTCTTATATACAATATTTAATCATAAACTAGGAACAATAGAGACCAAAGATATATTAAGAATCTTTACTTAACTAATCCAAAATCCTTCACATTTCCATAAAATTATTAACCATTTTAAATGATTTTTCAGCAAATATGGAACAGAAGTCAAAATTGAAATGGAATTCACATATATCTTAAACTTATATAAACATACATTTATCTTATATATTCTGCTATAAATTCTTCCATAAAGTTATTAACTAGAAATTAGATAATTTTTTTAAAAATCAAAATGTATAAATAATTATAAAGATAGAATATCTGACTTTTAAGTATCAGAGCACATTTTAATTTGGGAAACATTCTGTAAATTACAAGATTTCTATTATTTAGATTTAGGTTTTTCTTAGACCACTTTAGCAAACATCTCTCAGCATTGCCTAGGTTCAAAAAATTGAATCAAAAACTGAAAAAAAGAGACTGTTGGATTAAAAGATAGATGGTCAACTATAAAACAAAAATAATCTTTCAATTAGTTAATGGCTGCCCTTAATGGATGCCAGCAAGAAATCCAAATTGCGGAGTTTTAGCCCTGGGACACCCATGATTGCTTCTTTTCATGCAGTCTTAAATAGGCAATCTTAGGCAATAGCGCCAACTACTCTATCTTCTCTTTGAAAATCACTTCAGCATCTTAACATGTTCAAGTGTTAGGAACTTTTAAAGGCAGAAGAGACTTCCTTATATTTAACTTATTTCCTTTGTGCTCAACTGTTTCATGATTGTTAAAGAGTAGGGCCAGCAGACAATTTCTGCAATCACTTTTTGGTTTGCTTGTTTATTTGTTTTTATTGGGAGTGGGGAAGGAAAGCAGAGAGAGTCTGGAAAAGGAAAGATGATTGGCTTTGCTAAAGCATTATTTTTTATTAAGGAAATATGTGCTCATTTTAGTGAAATCAGAAAAATCAAAAAGGTATAAAAAGTTAGTTTTTTTTTTTTTTTAAATCATCCAAAACTTCACCTCTTCCAGGAGGTAGTCCTTGTTCACATTTTGGTATACTATCTTCTCCTTTATCTTTGTACACCTGGGTTCACATATTTAAGATCATACTGTACATTTGACATTAGATCACAAACATGTCCCAGTATCACTGCAAATTTTTAGAAGCATCGTTGTTAATATTTTGCTTAATATTCCATTTCATGTATATTCCATAATTTCCATAATCATTCTCTACTATTGGACATTCAGACCAAATGTTTATAAAACATTATTTTAGATCTGAATTTCTACATCAGTTTAATTCTTTGCTCACATAGAGTAAGCCATAAGTAGCTTACTCTATATTATAGAATGTAGTGAATTACTCTATAGAACTTAATATACTTAATGTGATTCATAAGGAGGATATTATTATTGTCAAGACATTTATAGTACAGAAAGCCTAAGAAAATAATACTTGAAGATCAGTTGCTACATAACTCTCCCTTATATTTCAGAAAACTGAAGATGAGAATTACCGAAAGCCTATCTCTTTAGGTCCCTTTTCAAAACTATGGAGAAGTGTGTCCAATAGAAATATGATATGAGTTACAATTGCAAGCCACAAACATAATTCTAAGTTTTCTGGTAGCCACATTAAAAAATAAAAAGAGACATGAAAAATTAATTTTAATAATGTACTTTATTCAAATACCCAAAATATTAATATTATCATTTCAAACTCTAATCAATATAAAAATTATTGATGGAGTATTTTATATATTATTTTCAAACTCTTAGAAATCTGGTATGTGTTTTGTACTTACAGCATATCTCTATTCAGTCTAGCTACATTTCAAGAGTTCAATTATTACATATGAGGTTGGATAATTAATTTGGCGAACTATCCTAGAAAAAGTGCTACATATTCCCATTGCTGAATACCACTACGGTCACCATTGGAGTATTCCCCCTGGGAAGCTATGTACCAATGCCAGTGCCTAGTTCCTTTTTCAAAGCAATTTTGGATCTCTTTGTCTGGAATGGCCATCAGAGCTGTCGTTGTTCCCCAAATCTGACAATTAAGTTCTCAAACTTGCCACTGTGTGTTTACGTACAAACAACTCGGTAAGGTGTCATAACTTTGGCCAGCACTCCATCCTTGTAGCCTGTTGGATAATATGTTCCAAACACAGTTTCTCCAAGTGGTGGATGGGAATGTAGAGAGAACCACAGATATTAGCATGACTAGCTACACTGCCTGCTGGCTGCCATGGTCATTTGCATGGGCTACTTAGGAAAGATTTAGACCTCTTCTGCCTCTATTCTCAACTTCAAATATTCCAGCAAGGAGCTAAAAGAGAAACAACTGAAGAGAGTTTAGCAGACATTTCTGACCCAGAGAGCTTGCTTCTCATGCTGCCTCAAGTGTGTGTGTATGAGTGCTTCTGCCTGATGAACAGAGAAGTCGGGAGAGCTCATGTGAGAAAAGTGACTGGAGAAGACTCACTTCAGTTGAACCTGGAGTTGGCTTGGATTCCTTATAACAAAAAGACCCTGGCTGCAATCGCATAGCATTTTCACTTGGAGAATCTGACAAAGATTGGAGAATAATACTATGTGAAAGGCAAACATTCTTGCTGACCAAAAGGCCCTCTCCAGGCAGACTGAACTTAAAAATCATAACTGGGAACCTCTCATTGAATTCACAAAAATATGAATTCCTGATGGTTGCCACTCATCTTTAGATGCTTTGGAGTATTGAAAATTCAGTGTTAGCCCACAATATTTTTATATACTGAGTGTAATCAGGACTGTTTTTAAGGGTGAGAATAGTTAGAAACCGATGACCAGCTGTATCTGATTTTCATTGCATTCATATATTGCTGTGATCTCTTTGTTTTCATTGTATTTAGTGCTGAAAACACCTACAATTTTACCTACAGTCATTTCTGGCAGAAGAGCTATGCCCATTCTGGTCACAATACTCCCAAGTGACCTCTCTCTTCAGTCTTCAACCTCAATTGCTTTCAACTGGCTCCTTAATATTTGCTCTCATATCCACTCACGTCTTCCCCATCTTTTAAAAAAAATCCCTTCTGGATCCTGAATCCTCTCCATTTATTGCGTGATTTCTCTGCCTGCCATAGTCCCAACACTTGGAAAAACTGGTCTTATTTGCTCCATCCCCTAACCCCCATTCTCTTTTATCTGAATCCTATCTTCCATTATAATCAGACTTTTCTCTCCCGAGTCATTGATGTGCTCCTTGTAGCTAAATCCAGCAAAATTTTTATTCCTCTTCTCACAATGACCTCTCTTTAATATTTGATGCTGTTGTCTATTTCCTCCATCATCAAATTTTTCCTTTGGGTTGTGATACTACACGATCTTTTGGGTTTTGTTTTCTTTCCCCTACCTCTTTGGTTTATGAGGCCTTCTTCCTCTGTCTGTCCTTGGAATGTGATTTCGTGGCATGGTCTCTTTCATCTTCTATTTTTCTTATATATTCACTCCCCTGGCTTTAATAGAATTTAAATACTGATAATTCTACATCCTGTATTTTGACTTCAAGTCTTTCTTTCTTTTTTTTTTTTTTTTTGACTTCTGAAAAACATAGCTTCAACTTTCTACTAGACACTTGCACTCAGATGTCCCAATGGGCACCAAAAACTATGTCTATAACTTACTGTATCATTGTACGGTGACCATATATTTTATTGTCCAAATTAGGTCTGTTTTGAATGTGAAAAAGGAATACTATTAATAATTAAACCCCAACAACAGGCATAAGCAGAAACTGTTCCAAGGCAATTCAGATCCCATGTCCCAGGCTGACTTCACTAGTAGGCACAGCACTAACAGTGCTTGGGGACCACAATATGTTTAGGGGCCCATGAAAATGTTATAATTTAAATTTCTTCTAATATCAGAAGAAAAACAAATACAATAAATATATTTACAACAGAATAACTTACAATACATAATAGTAATAAATATAATGAAATTTAGTAACAAATTTAATAGTGAATCCACCTGTCTTTATACCAACACAGTCATAGAATATAATTTTGATATTTTAATAGGGGAAGGGACTCCATAGACAAAGGCAAACCTATTAGGGGATCATGAAATTCGTACTGCCGCCTTGCTGTCTCTCCTCATTTCTCCGTCTCACAAACTGGCATGCTCGCCACCCACTCAGGAGACCCTAAGCTGGAAACCTTAAAGTCATCCCCAATTTCCCTCCACCCCTGTCCTTTCAGTACCCACACAAATACCAGGATTACCTGTGATTTAGAAATTTTTTAAGTTCAGCCTCCATGTAGAAAATGTGTCCCACAGCTGCCTTTATCTTAGGTCAATCAGCAACCCAAAGAGCACACTTTTGCCAAAACTTTTCTCATCTTTTTCTTCTAGTCCTTAAGCTTGTATTCCTCTCTCTCTGTCATAGCTTCCACCATCCTTTTATTGGACAGCAACAAAGTGTTTCTTCCACACAACTGCCACTGGCCTGCAGCCCTTTCCCATGTAGACCCAGTCTCCCCTCTCACATGGACTGTGAAGGAGGAGCACCTCTCACCACCTAAGAGTCATGCTATGGTGTTTGGGGTTGGAGGGTTTATCCCTAAGCCTATAAATTATTTTTCAGAGAGAATAAGCATGACTTAACCACCAAAGTCATCAGAGTTGTCATCTTACCTTTCCCAAAGTTATGACAACTTACTGAGTTGTTTGTACAGTGTTGCCAACATAGTGCACGGTGGCAAGTTGGTGAACTTAATTGTAAGTTTTGGGGCATGATGATAGCTCTAATGATGATTCCAGAAAAAGAGTTCCAAAATTGCTTTGAAGGGTGAACTAGGCACTGGCATTGGTGCATAGCTTCCTAAAGGGAGTACTTCAAAGGTGACCATGGTGGTATTCAG